>RJWM01003812.1:0-91366 GCA_004363535.1 Dasyprocta punctata
GTGGTGGCGCACGCCTTTAATCCCAGCACTCGGGAGGCTGAGGTAGGCGGAGCGTTGTGAGTTCGAGGCCGGCTTGGGCTACAACGCGGCGCAAGGCCGGCCTGAGCTACATAGTGCGACCCTGCCTCAAAAAACCAGGGCCGGGAGTTTGGCTCAGTGGCTTAAGCACCTGCCCTGGCAGGCGCGAGGCTGTGAGTTCGATCCCCGGTGCCGCAAAAAAAAAAAAAAAAAAAAAAAAAAAAAAAAAAAAAAAAAAAAAAAAAAAAAAAAAAAAAAAAAAAAAAAAAAATGAAATTTGTATAATAACTTAACAAGGTGTTATTTATGAGGTGTGATTAAAGTAAACATTATATATTTAAATTTAAAATTTTTTTCTTATCATAAAAGACAAATTTCACCTTGTTTTGAACACACTTATCCCATTGTTCCTGACACTTTCTGCAGCAGTTTTGGAAATCCTCTTTCATGTCTCTAGATGTGATCAAAAATCGAGTGAATGGTGTTGCTGATTGTGGTACAACAGAAAAATACACTCAGGAAAGCATAGGATATGTAATGAAGCTCATTTTACATTGGCTATGGCATCATGCAAATTCTGGCTTTTCTTACCAAGAATTAAAATGACAATGAAATATAAATGTTTCAAAGAAAGACAGGACATTGTAGCAGACACTAAAGTACAACTAGACACAAATGAGAACATTCTGGAACTACCTCAGAAAATAGCAAGGAGGATGGAATAAAAGTGTTCACAAAGAGGGCAAGTATTTGTGGAATTAATTGCAATGTGTTTTTCACTGTAATAAGAATTTTTAAAATTCACTGTATTTTCTGAACACACATTGAAACAAGGTACTTTCTGATCTCCTGTCTTTACTTCTCCAACTACTTCCCTACTACTCACCTCCTTTCTTTCCCTAACTACCCAGATCTTGAAGTTCTTCCTTAAAGTCATCAAGTATTCTTTCATATTAGGGTCTTTTTATGGCATAACTTAATCACATTAAATAATGCATGGTGCATAGTATATCTCAATAAATATTGTTCCATGAATATATAAATTAAAGGAGACATTGCCACAAAAGAATGATGCTCTCACATTTAGAAAGCCAGGAAATAGCTAGGCATAGTGCCCCACACTTATAATCTCAGCACTTTGGAGACTGAGGCAGGAGGATCTCCAAATGTCCAGGCCAGCCTGCACTACATAGAGAGACCATGTCTCAGAGAGAAAAAAAAAGAAAGGAAAAGAAAAAAGCAAATCAGGAAATAGTGCAGTATGTTCAGGGGAGGAAATTGAAGGAGATAAAATACAGTATCTGCTCATCTCAAATGAATGCTGTCCAGAATGAAGGGAAAAAGGAACCTTCCTACAGTGTCCATGAGAATATAAACTACTATAAACATTATAGAAGTCAGTATAGAGATCCCTTAAAGGCTAAACATAGAAACACAATTTATTTTTTTCTTATTCATTTATTTATTTTTGATTTATTTAACAGAAAAAAGACACAGAAAAGAAAATCAAAAAGCAAAAGAGACAACAACAACAAATTCAAAACAATAACAGTACAGGTTTTCAAAACAAGATGATAGGAATTTAACAATGGTTGCAATATTTCATATTCGTACCTTCAAAAGAGTTGCTCAGATTACCAGAAACAAAATTTGACCCAGGAATATCACTCTCAGGCATATTCTTGAATGAAATAAAGACTGCATAGCACAGCGTTGCACGTATATTTACGTTTACAGCAGAGCAATTCACGATAGCTGAGCTGTGGAAACAGCCTAGATTTCCATCAACTGATGAATGCGTAAAGAAAATGAGGTATTTATAAAATAAAGAAAAATAAAATCATGTCATCTGCAGAAAAATGGATGGAATTAGAAACTGTCATTATTATGATTTGTGTCTAGAATTCCCTCAGAACATCATATGGTCACAGAGTTTTTTGGAGGTGGCTGAATCTGGAGTGTTTGATTAATTCATGGTCCAATGCTGGGGTTAAGGGCCTGAGTAAGGCAGGAAGCCTGCATACAAAAGGGACAGAAAAAAACCTTGTTTCACTCTCTCTCTCCCTTGCTCACTTGCTTTCACTGTCTTCCACCATCATGAATTGATTCTCCTCTGCAAAACCTGTCTACCAAGACACCCTGCCTTGGATCTAGCCAATTATGGATTGAAACCTCTACAAACTGTAAGCCAAATAAACCTTTCCTCCCTTAACTTATAGGTATTAAGTATTTTGTCTCAGTAATGAGAGAAAAGAAACTATGACAGTCATGGTAAATGAAATTAGTTAGACTCAGAAAGTTAAATATTGCATGTTTTCTCTTACATTAAAAACCAAAAAGTAAATAAAATGAAATCAATAAAAATACATACATACATAAAAATAAAGAAGAGAGGACAAGAAAGAAGGTTGTACATTTCTAGAGAGGAGAAAGGGGGCAAGTGAGAAGGGTCAGGAAAGAGAGAATGAAACAAGGGATTGAAATTGTTTGATATATGCTAAATAAATATACTGACTTCCAAAAATAAAAGCATATTACAAAGTTGAGTATTGAAAGGTTGTCATCACTCAAATCATATAAACTATGGTAATGAATTTGGACTTTATTCTATGTGTTATGGGAAACTGTTGAAGATATTAGATGTGTAGTTGACATGTTTTTATTTATATTTAGTATAATTAAGTTGCTAACAGTGATGGTAGAACAAAATTGACAGATCCAAACAAGTTAAGTGATAGAAAAAAAATCAAGTTTTGATAATTTTGAATGTTTAATTGTAATCCATGAAATGTTGAGTTATACTTCAATTAAGATTATTAAGTTTAAAAAACTTGTCATAATAAAAACATTGAAACATATTTTTGCCCCTAAAGTTTGTCACTGAAGATAATTCATAGTCATGATCTTGATGTAGAAAAACTATAACCTACTTCCTCAAAAGTTTTGCAGATTTTAAAAGGAAAATTACATGCAGTAGCTCAAAATACCCATCATAAACAATACAAGGATTTTTGCTCCTGTACTTCAATGTTTCACACAATTGTGTCTCTCAAATTAATGAAGCTTTGAATTTACTTGGATGGTATTATTCTTGTTCCAATGAACCATTTCTTTTATTCATGTAAATTCCTAACATATCGTTTAACTATGAAACAAAGCCTCTATTGTTTATCTAATTTGAATGAAATCCATTATATGGTTTTGTTTTGAAGTTATTCTGGGAAAATGCTTAAAACGTTCACCTTTACAAGAGCATAAGAACTTCCTCTAAATCCTTTTCCACAGTATATGGAATCACACAACTATTGTCAGTTTTAGGGGAAAATAGAACTACTTCATCTTTTCTATTTACTAATAGCTACTATCTATTAAACACTATTTGATAGGCAATGTAGTAAGTGTTATTTGGATAGAATTGTGTTATTACAGCATTTAATATTCTATAAAGACCTTATATTATTATTAAAAGATTCAAATTCAAAAAGGAACATCAAAGACTACACACTCTAAAATGCAAGGTTAATATTTAAATCCAAGTCTAAGTTGACTTTGTTATGTTCATCACACTGTTTTTGCATAGTGGACATTTCATAAAAATCTTAAAATTCTGGACTATTCCATGGTTTCTGTGCTTTGTACACAACTAGGAAACAGAACTCATACATATCAGCAGCAATCGTTAGTATTTTAGTTTCCTACAGTAGATTTTCCCTGTGCCAGGTCTCTTAGTATTAAAAAATAGTATCCAAATATTAAAAAATAGTATCATGTGTGCTTTCGTCTTGTGATAATGTCTTATTTCACAGTGGTTCTTCTTTCATGAAGATTAAACCCAAGTTTGAGGGATAATTTTGAACAGAAAGAAGGATAAGAATACAGACTGAAATCTTTTTGCACTGTGAGGATTTTTCAAGTGTTCAGATTCAGGAAAATGAAAAATATCTTACTTTGATAAATGCAAGCCATGTGCTAAATAGATGGATTCGCAGAACGTCCCCGTCAGTTATATCTTAAGGGATAGCTATTAACATGTATTTTTGTATCAGTTTTCATCATAACATGCTTCACCAATGCTGAAAAAAATTTGATAGTGGTTTCTGAAAACCATATGGAATTCTTATAAAGCTGGATAATGTGGGGTCAACTTTCTTTTAAATGTAACTAGAGACCATAATTTTAACTGAAATAAGCCACACTCAGAAAATTAAATATCACAAGAAGTCTCTTGTATGAGAGATTAAAAAAATAAATAAATAAATGATGACAGAAAACTAGGAAATAGACTTGGTGACAGGGCAGAAGTTAAGTGGGTGGTGTGAGGGGAGGGCTAATGGGATGGACACAGATGAGGATAGATTAAATGCATATACCACTTTACCAAAATGAACCTCGCCATTCCATGCTACTATCATGCAGTAATTACAAAATAAGATGTTTTAAAAATATAAAATATAATAGCAAATAAACCAGAAAAACTCTTTAAAGTGTATCGATTGATTGAAGCATCACATATACCCAACAAACAAATGATGCATCAATGAAAAACCAAAATAAACCTTTCAAAAAACAGAATCCTGCATAATTAAGAATTACCAAGAGTTTGTTAAAGTTCAAATGAGATATAAATTATATATACTAGCAAAAAATATAACCAGTATGTTGTGCTTTAATTTTAAAATTATTAGGTCACTGTAATTTAATGTTAGAAATCTGATTGGGAACTGGGAACCTTGAGATCAATCTAGAGTTAAAACACAAAATATTAAGTAAATCTTTCAAAAGTAATATTAAGTAAACTTTCAAAATGTCAACTATTTCTATAACATAATGTAAAATCTCCTGGCAGAATTATCAACTTTTTTGAAACATTTTGAAAGAAAAAATGTCTTAAGAAAGTATTTTTCTGATGCCATTATTATTACTCTTCCCAATATCAGCTTTGGGTTTTCTGTCCTTGTAAGCTTCAAACTGGTAGGCTAAAATCCTGTGGAAAAATACTAGTTGATGAAGTGTAATGCTGGGCTTCAAGTTGTTAAATTTTAGAGAACATTCTGCGAATTGTCAGCAATTAACACCTCTTTTGAGGAGGAATGCTTTATTAGTTTTCTAATCAGTTAAAATGACATCTTCTGAAGAAAGTTCAAAAAGGCACATATATCCACCGTTCCACACTTAAATTGGCTTTACTTATTCTTTACTGATGGACTCTAATTACCACATAAGATATTAGGTATAGAAATGTGCAAGACATCGTTCTCACTGTTATTTATTATGTGAACTACAGTTCACTTTAGAAAAGATGTTTACAAAAAATCTATTATATGGAATGGCATAATAGGATTTGCTCCTTATTTGAAATTTCCTTATAATCATTCTCCTTTTGTAAAATTTTCATTATTAAATTATGAAATGAATGTGAAAGGGAGATTAGGATGGAGAGAAGGTAAATGTCTAATGCTTTCTTATATCCTTAAGGAATTTAAATATAGAGAAAAATATACTTTTGTGTTTGAAATTAAGAAGATTGTTACCTATTTACATGAAAACTCAAGGAATTTCATCTGTTGCAAAAAGTAAAATAAAATCAAGGAAATAAAGGGAGGAATTTCCATTAGAACTGCATTAACTTTTCCTGACTGAGAAAAAAATCAAACCTAAGTAGAAGAGGTTAGCGCCAGATGTCAGGGATATGGAGGGGAAATTCAGGCTTAAAGACCAGAAGGTTATAATAACAGATGTAATAAACAAGAGGCTGGTGTGATGGATTTTGGTTTCTTTCATGCATTCTTAAAAGATTAAGGTAGGTTTTAATGGTAATTGTACTTTACTAAAAATCAAAATAGGTTAAACATATATTTTCAACTATAAAAATGGAAAAAAGAGAAAACAACATATGTTTCAAAAAAGGCAACCACTCTGAACCAGAATAAAGCTTAGGCCAGAAAGAAGATTGACACGAGAAATAATGGAAAAAGCAAAATACTTCTGATTAACTTATAAGAGTATTTTCAACACTATTTAAATATGAAAAAAATGACAATCATAAAACAGTAGAAATGGAAACCAATAAAAGTTTTATGGGGCAAAACATAAACCTGTAAAATTTAAAACTAAATGAAGGCAGAGAGTGAATGCAAAACTGATACTGATAGACAATGAAAAGTGGACAACCTCAATAATTTAACTAATATTGTTAGAAAAGAATATAAAATATATGAAAATGGGAATGGCGAGGTAGATCAAAGAGACCCATAAAGAGTGAAATAGAAATATAAGGAAAATAAAATTACAGGTGCACTAATAATATAAAAAGAGACAACTTTCTAACAGAAAGAAGTTTTAAGTCTAAATCGCAAAACCATCATTAGTGAAAATTAGTAAAAAAAATATTATGCAGCCGTTGCTCAAATTACTTTACTTTAAGGTTACAAAAGAAATCCTTAACATACATAATGCAGGAAGCAGAAAGTTTCTGCACTCAGTCCCACAAACTGTTTTTCATTCTGCTTCCTGATTCATTTCAGTATGCTAAATGAAACAATGAACCAAGCAGAATTGCAGTATTGGCCTATGGGAATGAAAAAATTCTTTAACAAGGAAAGAGCTCTTTAACATGTTCTTTTAACATACAAAAATGTTTGAATCAAATATTCAAGGGCTCATAAAGTTTGTTCCCAGATATTCATAGAAATTTTCTTCTAAAGGAATTCTGAAAAACTATATTTTTCTCATGTTTAATTCTCTCCCCCACAATTCTGTGCCTTCTGGAAATAAAACATAACCAAGACTTTAAATCTATATTAGTCTTCCAAAATATAGAAGACAGCTGTATTATTCAGATGGGCTAGGCTTATATTTCAGTAATGTGCAGTTTTCATATTACAGTAGCTTAACTCATCAATGATTATTTTCTCTCTGTTGCCAAGCACCCAGCATATTTTGGACATAACTGTGGATCCAGACTGGTGATAGCTTCCATGTTCTGTGCTGATATCGGTCACTGAAACAGAGAAAGATCATGTAGACAATTTTACACTTGCTTTTCTGTGGGTTCTACTAAAATAAATTCTTCCCAGTTCATTGACCAAAAGGGGAAGAAGAAAGAATTGAGAAATTTATGCACGTGTGCCAACTCTTCATGAAGAATATAATCATGTACTGCAAACATGTACTAATGAGAAATTAAAACTTGGATAAAAAAGAAAAACAAATAGCCACAGTGAGAAAATTAGAAAGGAAAGCATATATAGTCCAACCAAAATATAAAACAAAGAAATGTTCACAAAATTGCATTTTTTATAAACTGAACAATAATGAGAATTATCATACATGTAGTACCTATGTGACATGCCAGGTGCTGCCTATTGCACATTTTTTAAAATAAAGTATTATTATGGTTTGCTTCTTAAAATGAGGAAACTGAGGCAGAACTAAATCAAATATCTTAGAAGCACACAGTTTGTGAATAACAGAGCTGTGTAAATGGTGATGATGTTTGCTCTTACTGCTTTAATTAGTATTCAGTATGAACCTTAGTGTAACTGATAGAAGGAAAGAAAGAAAGAAGAAAGAAAGAAAGAAAGAAAGAAAGAAAGAAAGAAAGAAAGAAAGAAAGAAAGAAAGAAAGGAGAAAGGAAATCAAACTGTCTTTATTCACAGACTGCATGATTGTTTACATGGAAAATTCCAATGAAACTATAAAACAATCATTAGAAGTAATAAGTGAAAATAGGTCTCCAGGTACAAGATCGATTTAGAAAAATCAATTGTATTTTTATACTAGCAGAGAATAATAGGAAAACACAAATTTGAAAATTGAAACTACATTATATCATTATAAAATAAAATGATTTGGAAAACATTTAATATTGTGAAAGAGGCTTAAACAGCAAACTGCAATAAGTCCTGCTAAAAGAAATTACACAATGATAAATGGAAATATCCATAGTTCTCAAATATTGGAAGACTTAATGTTAAGATTACAACTCTATCGTTTTTTTGGTACTAATTGGCAGCCTAACTCTGAAATTTATATGGAAGGACAAAATAAATAGGATGTATTGAAAAATTGAAGAGAAGGATAAATTTGCTGAAATAAATCTTCTCATTGAAAGCTTTACAGTAAAGCTGAAATAATCAAGACAATGCTATTATTAGCACATAGAAAGAATCACAGATCCATAAAACAGAATAGGGAATTCAGAAATAAACCCAGATATACCTGGTCAATTGATTTTCAATGATAGTGCCAAGAGAATTCCATGGAGAAGAGAAATTTTTCTCTCTTTCCAATCCTTCTGGAACAAGGAATTCAATATTCAGGAAAAAATGAACTTCAACTCTATTTCATAACATATATAAAACTTAAATTGACACTGCTTAAAAAACTAAATATAAAAGCTAAAATAGTAATGCTTAAAGAGGGAAACATGAAAATATTCTTAATGATTACACTGACTTCTTTATGTAAAAAATATAAATAAAAAAACACATGCTTTCTCTTTCCCTGTAAATATGAAATAGATTAGTTAGGAATATGTATCTTTCTAAATGTCTCTACATCTATTTTTATGTTTACAGATAGACTACATTTAATGTATTGATATATGTATATATAGACATAAGACATATATTGTAGATAATTTATATATAATATATAGTGCAGCTATGTATTCCTATAAATATAGCTACTACATCTGTCCATGTACATATGTCTCCATATGCATTAGTGTACAAAAATATATTCAGCTAACGTTTACCAGGTATTTATTTTAACAACATTTTTAAAAAGGCAACTCCTTTAAAATTTGTCCCCCCAAAATTAAGAAAATACCTAATAATAGCAAAAAAAAAACCCCATGAAATGATGCTCAATATCATTATTTATCTGCAAAAGGAAACTAAATCTAAAATGATACCATTTTACTTGTATTAGCAGGTCAAAAGTTAAAATGAATGACAATGCCAATAAGTATCACCATTGTAGACGCATTGCTGGTCAAAGTACAATATGTACCTGCAATTTTGGCAAAATTTCCCACAAATTCTTATAAAGGTAAACGTGTACCACCCTAGTAGGTTCACAATTTAATGTCCTATGTTTAAGTTTTTGGCCCGTTTAGGGTGATTTTGTTTATAGTATAAAATGAGAGTGCAGTTCCATTTTTCTGCATGTATTTGTCCAGTTTGTCCAACGTCATCTAATGAAGGACAGTCCTCTCCCCAGGGTACAATTTGGTTCCACTGCTCTATGTATCTCTGTACCACTACTACTTGGCTCTGATTGCTCCAGCTTTTTGAGGCCATACAATAGTGTGATGCCTTCAAATTTGTTCTTTTTGCTAAAGATTTCCTTGGCTGTTCAGGGTTTTTTTTTATGGATTCAGATAAATTATGGGATTTCCTTTGTCTATTTCTGTGAGAAAAAAATGTCACTGGAATTTTAATAAGGATTTCACTGACTTTGTAGAATGGTTTGTGTAGTGTGGTTGTTTTAACAATAATGATGATCGCAATCCATGAACACATGACCCCTTGTCCTTTATTTGCATCTTCTTTAGATTCTTTCATCAATCTGCTTTTGTGTTACTGGAGATTAGGCATCCACAATTGTTTTTAATTTTTAATATTTAATTTTTAAAATTTTGATACAGAGTCTTGCTAAGTTACTAAGTTGCCCAAACTGGGCTTGAATTTGTGATCCTCCTGCTTCAGCTTTCCAGAGTGATAAGATTACAGGAATGTACTTCTATGTTTGACTTCACCAGTGATTTATAACTTCCTGTGTATGAATCTTTTACCTCCTTAATTTTGTTCTCAAGTATTATATTGTTTTGATGTTATTGTAAGTCGTATATTTTTATTAATGTATTTTTTATATGGTAAATCCTCAAAGAAAAACAGAAAAAAAAGGCTTCTTGACATAGGTTGTGGCAAAGGTTTTTTTTGGATGGGATGCCAAAGCAAAGGCGATAAAATGGAAAACAGACACACAGGATTGTATCAAGCTAAAATAAATTTGCACAATAAAGGAATCAATGAAGAAGTAACCTCCAGAATACAATAAAATGTTTGCATACCATAGAAATGATTAAAAAGTTAACGTGTAAAATATATTAAGATTCAGATGATTCAATTGGAAGAAAAATGAACTGATTTAAAAATGGCAAAGGACCTGGATAATGATTTCTCAAAAGAGGCTGTAGAGAAATATTTAAAATACTCAATTTTTAAATTATCCTGAAAATCCAAATTAAAATGAACTATCACTTCATGTGCATTAGGATTGATAGTACCAAAAAGACAAAAGCTAAAATGTGTTGATAAGGATGTAGATAAAAAGAAAACTATTGCACACCCGTTGTACAGCATTGGTAGAAATTAAATTTATTGAAATCTTAATGGAAGATAATATGGAGGCTTCTAAAGATTGAATGTGAAACTGCTATCTGATCTGCAATTCCACTTACGGATATACATCAAAAGGAAATGAAGCTAATACATCCAAGAAATATCTGTATTCCCATGTTCACTGCAGTTTCAATTATAATAATAGATAAGTGTCCACCAATTATTGAGTGAATAAAAATGTGTATCTACCTACTTCTGTATCATCAATTTATCTATGATATTGCCTTAAAATTTAAAGGAAAATCCTTGCATTTATAGAAATATTTATTTAATTGGACAATATTATGCTAAGTGAAACAAGCCAGGCAGAATTTCAAATACTATATGTTCCTCCTTACTTATGAAATCTAATAGAGTTACAGTCATAGAGGTAGAGAGAGAGTGGGGATAAGAAAACAAATGTTGGTCAAACTCTACAAAATTTTCCTGTTTTAGACAGTAGGGACTGTATCAGGAAATCTATTGGAAAGTATGGTGATTGTAGTTAACATAGCACATACTGAAAACTGTTAAGAGAGTAGATTGTGAATTTCTTCACCACCAAAAGTTGTAATTATGTGAAGTGATGTAAATATTTAATATTCATCAGTTAAAAATAAATTTAAAAATTAAATAACTCTGTGTAAAAAAGGAAAAAGAGTAAGAAGAAAAATACATCTACTCATTATCACAGCAATTTCTTCCACTCCTAGACAGCTATGTGAATGAGATGAAAACATATGCTCATCAATAGATTTGTACATAAAAATGATAACTGTGGTTCAGAAGTACCTCAAACTGTAAACAAAAGTGGAATGGATAAAAATTATGGTATATCCATAAAATAAAAAATCTCATTTAATCAATTAAAATAAGTGAATTACAACTATCCAGGATAACCTGATATACATTCAAAAATTTATGCACAAGAAACCTGAAACAAACAAAAAATAGGTGCTGTATAATTTCATTTACATAAAATTTGAGAAGAAATGGAACCAAGAGTTGAAACAAATTAGAGCAATGAACGCCTGCAAAATTTAGTGGAGGAGAGTATGAGGAAAATTTCTATAGTGTCTTGGTTACTTTTCTTTTGTTGCTGGCACAAAATACCTGACACCAAAAATTAAGGAAGGAAAGATTTATTTAGCTCACAGTTTGTGGAGTTTTCAGTCCATAATCAGCTGGCTCCACGGCAGGGTGGCACAGCAAAGAGTCAACAGTTCATGGCAGCGGCAGATACCAAAGGCAACAAGAGCAAAAAGAGGCAGAAGGGAGGAACATGCCTCTTTCCCTCCCTTATATTGTATGCAGGTTATCTGCCCCAGGGCAGATGTATCACTCACACTGCCAATCACAATACTAGGCATTGAATCAATCACAAATTCTAGATTCTGCTGCATTTGAAAAGCCCACTGCCCTTGACCACATGAGGCTTTGGCAGAACATCCAGACAAAATCATAACCTCATCTAGACACAAAACATAGCATATCATAATGGAGATATATTTGATTAAAGTGATTTTTGCTTGGCTGTATACGTTTCTAGAAATTTATCAAATTGTACACTCAAGATCTGTGATTTTGTCACATGTAAATTTTCCTTTATTAAGAAGTAAAATTACATTGAAATTAATGAATTACCAAGCAAATATTGATAATGGTAAGTTATTTACTTAAATTTAAATGTTGATTTAAAAAAATGTAGTAACGCAGACTAATCAGGAAGAAAAGCAAAAAAATAATAACACAAGAACTAGGACAGGTAAAAGTCCAATACTAGTAATAATATAAGTAAAAATAAGAGTTATAGAGTAACATGTGTGAGATGATTTGGAGAACGTGAATACAAAGTGAAGAAACTGAAGTACAGTGAAACACGACTAAAACTGCAAAACAAGTGAAGGACGGGGTTGGTAATCAAACCCAAGCTCCCTGACTTCAAAGTCTATTTTTGTAACCACATTAATGAATTAGCTGTATGAGAAAACCTCATACAATTTTATGCTAAGATATTTTTAAAAACTAGTAAAATTAATAATACTGCTATATGATATTATACATTAGTGAAATTGAGCAAGAAATAAAAAGTCTAAATGGACCAGTGATCATGGAAGAAAATCTAAAAATTTAAAAGTGTGTATCCACAAATGGTTGGTGACTTTTTCAAATAGCTTTATTGCTATTTTCATTCCGACATTCAGTTGCACTTAAATTTACATATTTTCCTCACTATTCCGAATGAGTCCTTATGACAAAGATATTATGTTCTCTTCACAGCTGAATCACCAATATCTGGCAAGTTTTCTTGCATACATATGCAGTGCTTCGATAGCTACGTATGAAATGACTGCATCAATCAATTAATTAATTTCAAGAAGTAGTGAAATTATACTGTGAAACCCTACTGTGCCTGTTCAGAATAAAAAGAAGTATTCAAAGGTCTTAAAGTATATTATTACTAGTTATCATAACCCAAACACCACAATAATGATTATTGTAGGCAATTCTGCAGTGGATGCAAAAATTAGTGGGTGAATGTATAAGGAAGATTAGGATAGTATTTGCATAGTCTCGATATATCTAACCACAAGATACCTCAAAATGTAGTGCGAATATACAGCAGACGCTACTTTAAGCAATGATCAAGGTAAACATCACCAATAAACACATTTTTTGTGCTATTATTTATAAAAATACGTAAACTGAATTTATTCAGGAATAAAGACCGGGCAGAAACAAAATATGTGTTGTTTGCAAGACAACTAGCCAGTACTTTACAAATGTTCAAATACAGTATTAGTCAGTTTGGGATACTTAAAACAAAATATCAAAGACTGGGAGGCTTAAACATTAAACACATTTATTTTTGAGTTCAGTTCTGGAAGCTTGGGCAGGGAGGTGTAAATCTAAGAGGAAGGTACCAGTCAATTTAATGTTAGGAGACAGCATTTAGCCTGGTGTGCAGATGGCCCCTTTTCTTGCTGTATATTTGAATGGAAGACAGGAAAAGAGGGGGAGAGAGAGAAAGACAGAGACAGAGAGATCAATTTTTTTTCTTTTTTATGGTAATGGCGATTAAACTCGAAGAATTCACACTGAGATATATTCCTAGTCCTCTAAAAAGTTATTATTGGTATTTGTCTGTGATATATAATAATTGCATTCATCTTGGGGTGTTGGTATATCTCATCTTAATCTCATTTTGATCAACTTTACCACCTCTTCCCCCCACTGCTCTGATTCTCCGAATCCCTTTCCTGCTTGCGCAAAGTCTCCTTCTGTGTCTGTTTCATATCATCTCTGTTTATTTTGCTTTTTTAATTGTTTCTTCTGACACAAGGTCTCGTTAAGTTGCTAATTTGCTAAGGCTAGGCTGGAACTCAGGAGAGGGGTTTGCCACCATGTTCATATTTTTCCTCTTCTTAAAAGGACACTAGTCACTTAATATTGACCACACCCTTGTGACCTCATGTAAGTCTAGTCACCTCCCAAAGGTGTATTATATTGGGGATTAGGGCTTCAAACTATGGGTTTCCATACACCACCAAACAATTTATCCAACTAAATCATATTTATGAAAACCTTTACACTAACACTGACACATGCTAATAATTTATCTAAAGGCTCAATTCTACTTCACCTCTTAATTTATTAATGTATTTTTTCTAGACCATGACTCAGTCTAGGATTTCACATTGGGAAGATGAAAATATTCAACCCATAGCAAAACTTATAAAAGGTAAGGATATTTAAGGAGGTATTTCACATGAAAGAAAATAATGGAGGTACAGCAATCCTGAATCAAATTATGGGCTAGAAAAAGCACATGCTAAAGAATTGCTTAAATCTGAATTAAGTCACTGGATAAGTTAATAGTATTGCATCAATACTTATTTACTTGTTTTGATAAGTGTAACATAGTTATATAAATTCAATATGCCTGATGAAAATGAGCAAAAGATATAGGGGAAGTCATATTGCTATTTTACAACTTCAATGTTCTTCCAAACTTTAAAAATTAGTGAAAAACAAACATGAAATAAAATTCTGAGATGTTAAAAATGTTTTAAATCTACAAAGTGGTGAAAGATAATCCCACAGTAATGTACATTTTGAATGAGTGAATTGTGTGCTATATAAATTTCATAACAATAAATTTGTTACCAAAAAAATTGACAGAGACTTGAAAGTGAACAGTAACAAATGGAGATCACACATATGCACGTGCACACGCAACCGTGGTCCAATGTCCGTCAGTTATCTATGGAAAAATATTCCAAAAGAAGGCAATGGTCATGCTCCTCAATTAATGGTAGTGTTGCTAAACAGAATTTATTGTGTGTATGCTAGGTATGCTAGAGTTGACAAATATCTGTGGTTTCTTTCCCATGAATCAACAATACATATCTAAGCCAGAAAAGAAGAATAAGGTCATACAAAATGTTTTGTAAAATTCAACCTTTTTATTCCCCTTAATATACCTTAATATACCTGTAGTAAAGGTATTTTTCATTATAATATTTACCTGCCTAAAGTCAACAACTAACAAAATATTTAAGGGCTAACTATATGAAGGAAAATATAAGAAAACATTGCTGTCATGACTTTATCATTATTTTGAAAATTCTAATTGTGATAAGATATAGAAGATATATATTTGAAAGAAAAACCACTATATCCTTTTGTTATTTTAGTTACTACTCTGCTATATATAATACTTGATAGGATCTGGGAAACTTAGCACTAATGAGAATCTGGTAAGTGACAAATTACAGCAATTCAAAAATTACTAGTTCTACCGTATTTCAAGGATAACCACTGTATTCTACTTTGAAATAACAGAATTTCAAATACCTAAGAAGCACTTTTAAAAGAAATGTAAAAGAATCAGCTTCTCACCTCTAAAATATGCCTAAGTCTAAATATAGCTCATAAAACCAGACTTGAAGACAGAACCATAACTGTTTGCCAAACTAGAGAGATGAAAAATAAGGAAACTGTGCCATTTAGCCTGAATTTAATACTAAGATTAATTTAATTATTTTTGCACATGCCCTTCAGGATTTAGATTTACTTTATCCACCCTTCTGGAAATTATATTTGTATGAAGTCTTTCACTTCTGCACGTAATACTGCCCTTAACACAGGACACTGTCTATCCATTCTGCAGATGGTCAGGCTTGTCCATTCCTGTTGTCCTTCATGCAGTAGCTACAGACTAAAATGTTATTTTTTCCTCTGATGATAGGTTATCACAAATTCACCTCCATGAAAAGAAACATTCCCCTGGAATTTGGAGCAATGGAGATAAAAAATTCCAAAGCCCTAATTTTCTCATTCTTGTGAAACCTGAGGGTTTAGAAAAGGAATTCATATATCTTCAAGGTATTCAGTGTTATTCCTTTGTTTTCCTTCTGTTTTAGTTTTTCTGTTTTGTTTTGCTTTAAGTTTTGTTTTTATTATGGTAAAACTATGGCATAAGACCTACTCTCAACAAAAGTAAAAGTATTTAATATCAGGTCTTTAATTATAGAAATTAAAGTCAATATTCAAATTTCAATGTCCTTCTTGTACACGAATAACAGTCTCACTGAGAGAGAAATCAGGGGAACAATACCTTTTACAATAGCATACAAAAAATGAAATAGGAGTCAATCTAAGGAAATATGTAAAAGACCTCTTATACTGAAAACTATAGTACTCTGAAAAAGGAGATTAAAGAGGATATAAGAAAATGGAGAGATATCCCATGCTTTGGGGTAGGAAGACTCAATATAGTGAAAATGGCCATACTTGCAAAACTGTTATACAGATTCAATGCACTACCAATCAAAATTCCAGTAGTATATCTCACAGAATTAGAAAAAACAACCCTAAAATTCATCTGGAACCAGAAGAGACCTAGAATAGCAAAAGCAATCCTGAGCACCAAAGACAAGACAGGGGGCATCACAATTCCTGAATTGAATTTATACTACAAAGCTACTGTGATAAAAAAAAAAAAACACAGTGTGGGACTGGCAAAAAAACGGACCCAAAGATCAATGAAATAGATTAGAAGATGCACAAACAGCTGCAGACACACTAAGCTACCTTATCTTTGACAAAGGTGCGAACACATTCATTGGAAGAAAGATAACCTCTTTAATAAAAGATGTTGGAAAAACTGGCTTTCCACATGCTGAAGATTAAAACTGGACCCATATCTTTCACCATGTAGCAAGCTAAAATCTGAATGGATTAAAGATCTCAGCATTAAAACAGAATCATTAAATTTGCTGGAATATAGAGTAGGGTAAAACTCTTGAAGACATTGGAGTAGGCAAAGACTTTACGAATAAAAGCCAGATTGCACAGGAACTATCGCAAAGAATCAACAAATGGGATCTCATCCTACTGAAAAGCTTTTACACAGCAAAAGAAGCCACCAACAGAACAAAGAGATAACCCACAATGTGGGAGAAAATGTTTGCCAGCTGTCCCTCAGATAAAGGATTACTATCGAGAATGTATAAAGAACTCAAAAAAGTCAGTCCTCCCAGATTTAAAAACCCAATGCAAAAATGGGCATTTGAGATGGACACACACGTTTCAGTAAAAAAAGTAGAAACAGCAAATAAATACATGAAAAAATGTTCAACAGCACTGGTCATTTGAGAGAAGCAAATGAAAACAACACTGAGATTCTACCTCACCCCAGAAAGAATGGCTAGTGTTAAGAAGTCAGCCAATAGTAAGTGCTGGAGATGCTGTGGAGAAAAAAGGAACCCCTCTCCACTGTTGGTAGGAATGCAGGCTGGTGCAACCACTGTGAAAGTCAGTGTGGGGATTCCTCAAAAAGCTAGGATTGGAGGTCCCATTTGACCCAGCTATTCCCCTTCTGGGTATCTTCCCAAAAGAACTAAAAACATGCTAACACAGCGATATATGTGCACCTATGTTTATAGCTGCACTGTTCATAATAGCTAGATCTTGGAAGCAACCTAAAAGCCCCTTGACTGAGTAATGGACAAAAAATATGTGGTATTTCTATATAATGGAATGCTACTCAGCTATAAAGAATGATAAACTAGATAGTTTCACACTTAAATGGATACGCCTTGAAAATATACTTATTAGTGAACTGAATAAGTCACACATATGTAACCATCGTATTGTTGCACTTGTGTGACAAACTGAAAGAAAATCTATGAATGTATGTAAAAAATTAGTTAAGAGAGTTAAAGAGAAAGAATTTTGAGTGAAAAGTAGTTTTCACAGGGTCATTTTCAGATTTCATTTTTACTGTGAATTGTTCTTTTGAAAATAATATAGCATTCATAAAGTTTGTGTTTCTTGCTGATGTTTTCCTAATGTCCTATACATTCATTTTTGCTATAAAATTTTTAAAAATTATAGACATAAATGGCTTGCATTAAATAAATTCTGCTGCTAATTACAGCTCACGTTGGTTGGGATGATCTCTGATGCTCTTGTTACACGCGAGAGTCAAGGTAATCAAGTACAGAGAGAACTAATGTTTTTCGGTTCCTGCTGTGTGTCATGATCAATGTTATGTATTTAAAATGTTATTATATTTAATTGTTTAGGTGTCTATTTTATTAATACTCATGATTTTTATTTCTCTTAATATTGACACATGCTTAGAATATTGCTATAATATAATGTGCTCATAGATGATTTATACTATTCACTCTAATTTGAAAACTCTTGAATTTTAGATGTTTTATTCACCTGTTAAATACTGTATTTCTTTCATGAGATATGAATATTAGGGTTATTGCCAGTGAACTGTATTAGGAGGACAATTTTCCCCCCAGATCACTCCTCCAGGAATTGTTTTGTAAATCAAAGAAGTAACCATCTGGTTAAATTTACTTAGAAACACAACTTTTCTTCTATGAAATCAAGGCATATTGAGAAGGTCTAAAGGGGAGCTATTTACCTCAGATCTCTAATCAAAGTGTCAGTGTTTTCCAATGCACTTGCATCCTTACAATGACTATCATTTTTATATGAATTATATTTTTATGTGGAGTAAATTTTTATACTCACAATGTAAAAAAAAATCTATTAGACCTGAAAAGATAAAAAGTAGAAAATTAAAATTTCGAATGATCTTACTTGCAGAGTTAACTACTTTTGATATTTAGAGTTACTTGTTTTCAGTTGGGCGTGGTGGCACGTGCCTTTAATCCCAGCACTTGGGAGGCTGAGGTAGGGGGAGCTTTGGGTTCGAGTTTTGGAGTTTGAGACCAGCTTGGGCTACAACGCGAGTGCAAGGCCAGCCTGAGTTACGCAGTGGGACCCTGCCTCAAAAAACCAGGGCCGGGAGTTTGGCTCAGTGACTTAAGCTCCTGTCTGACAGGTGCGAGGTTGTGAGTTCAATCCCCAGTGCCGCCAAAAAAAAAAAAAGAGTTACTCGTTTTCATTATACCTCTGTAAAGGTATTTGGTTTCACATATCTCTAATTATATAAAAATAAAAACTATATAAAAATGAACACGTTTGTGTTTTCACTGTTTAGAAGATTATTGATGTTTTTCTAAATTCTATGATCAAGAATGTTTGATTTAATATTTCAAATTCATTTATTAGATTATTTTCATTTCTGCAGTTTTTTTAACCTTTTGTTTTTCTTTTTTTGTGGTATTAGAGATTGAACCCAGTGTTACGTGCTTGCTAGCCAACTCCTCCACCACTGAGCTATATCCCCAGCTCTCCATGTCATCTTTAAAGTAATATCTTAAAGATATATGCTAATCTAAGATTAGCTAACCATTTTCATCTTATTAAAGAAATTGGATATTTTAAATATTCTTGAATAATAAATACTAAGGTGGCAAGTAAATTCTATAATACTTAATATATTTTTGATTACTCTATTATTGAAGATACTTAAAAGTGCAATAGAACTTGTACTTTTCGAAGTTTCATCCCCATTTGCCAACTTGGGTTTATATACCCAGGATTTGAACTTGTGTATAACTGGAGACAGGAAAGGGCAGAACATGAACCTTAGTATAATGCTATGACTCAAGAATAAGGTCCAACACAGCAAATGCTTCTGATTCATCCTGAACTCCATCCAAATTCATCACATAAAGCCACGCCACTTTTCATGGAAGCATTTGAATCTTTCTTGTGTTAGTATCTGTGCAGAGTAAAGACATAAATTTCTTAAGTATGAACAGTACATCATCTCTATGAAACACCTGTTTGTACATGAACAGTAAATCTTACATATTTTCTAAGTTTGTATCTGATCTTCTGTGTAGACATTAGAGAGTTTTGCATTGATATGTATTTAGAAATGTTCTTTTTATCCAACTGCACCTGTCCTCATTGCTTTAAATATCATCTATATACATACAAGAGCTATAAAAAACCAGGCATGGTGGTGCGCATTCGTAATCCCAGCACTTGAGAGGCTGAGGCAGGAGGATCATTGGGAGTTGAGGCCAGCCTGGGCTGGAAAGTAAGCCCAAGGCCAGCCAGAACTGCATAGCGAGATCCTATCTCAAAAAGCCAAAAAAAAAAAAAAAGGCAGCTATAATTACCAGGTACAATCAAAATACATGGTGAAAGTTTAAATTTAGAAAAAACATTACAGTAAGAGAAACATCATCATTAATCCTAGGAGAAATACTCCATTTACTTTGGATTTGGTCATCACATTGTTCTTGTCACTTTCTGTAGCATGTGTGGAAGTCCTCTTTCCTATCTTTACAAAGTTTACAGTGAATGCTCCTGCCAAATGCCATTCAGCTGAAAGATTCACTTGTAAAAGAACACTTACAGTGTGTCCTCACCCACCTTTTTTACTGAATCTGACATTGTGAGTTTTCTGGCTGTTCTCCAAAGTCAAAATGACAATGAAAGGTCAATGTTTTGCATGTATTTGGGACATTGAAGCAGCCAATATCGCACAACTAAGACACTTGTGACAGAGAACTTCCAGAAGTTTTCAGAAAATGGCATGAATGATGGAATGCATGAAAAGAGAAGAAGAATTTTCAGGAGCATTAATGACAATGTGTCTCTTACTGTAACAATGTTTAAAAATAAACATTCACAGTATTTTTTTGATGATACTTAGTATTTCTCTAATCTCCATCTTTTTCTGGAGCCCTAACTGCCTAATTATTTGTCTATATATGTACAATTAATTTACACTCCAGAATCAATGCATCATTGATAACTATTTTAACAATGTTTTCTTGCTCCTTCCACTTATGCAACTAAGATCATATGTGAACTTATGAGGCATTTATTTTCGCCCCCATTTTACATTTGAGAAAGCTGAAGTAAGCACTGGATGCAGAAACGACCAATTTTATTTACAAGGTAAGTGTCAACGTCCAAGATTTGAGCCCAGCCATACTAATTTTAGAGCCCATACACTTCACTGTTTGTGCTTACATTTTATTCCCTTTCTTAGAAAACAAACTTCTTAATGGACAATTATTCCCTGAACTATCTGTCTAACAGCATAATTATATGAAGAGAAGAAGAGAAGAATGAATGCCGGCATTCCCTGCCCCCACCAGTACTCTACAGGGCTCTCAAGCCAGACTGTGACATACCTTAAGGGTGTAAGTATGTGGATGATAGCGTTTATAGGCTATGAGTAAACACTACTGGAGATCACTTCCTCTCCATTTCCTGCTTGCTTTTCTTTCAACTAAACCTAGAAAATCTCCAACAAAAATGTAATCAGCAACTATCATCAGATAGTAATTGATTCAGATGCGGAGTGCTAGAACTCAGGCCTTCATTTGATATCTGTAAACATTTCCTCTATGATCTGTTTATTCTTTTCAAGTAATAATGCTAGAGACCTCTGAGTCCCTTTCTCTTATCATTCTTCTTTTTTAAAGAATAATAGCATCACGTATCTACTGGTTTTCTGGGTATCTTCCATTAGCATTTCTGCTAAAATCTCTTCCATGTGCAGATTGTTTCTCAGGTTTTTTTTCACTTTGCCTTGAATTAGTTTCTCACTCCTACTCATACTCATAGGATTAACATCTAGTCAATTTTTATTGGCTTTGTTAATTACTAACTCTAGGTCTTTGCTCTTTGACTGACTTTAGTTGAGTTCTTCTCTGGCTACTCATGTGAAATTTTATTCCAACATCACTGGTTCCACAGACTACATTTCATATATTCCTTCTTGGCTACATTGTTTTTAGCTTCATGACGATTCTCCACAAAGTTATATGTGTTTTTCTTATTGTTTGCAATTTGCTTCTTTCAGTACAATGTAAACACCATGAGAGCAATGCTTTCTCTCTCTGTTGTTCCTTATGGATTCAAAAGCTGCTGGAATATGATCTGAATTTAACAAATATTTGTTACATTGAATTTCTAATATATTTTTCACTCAATAGTTCAACAAATGATTATGAAGCACTTCTTATGTGACAGGCACTGTGCTACTTGCCAGGGATATAATAGAGACTAAAACCAACAGTATCACTACACATAGCTATGTATGTTTATGTGTGAAAAACAGCTAGGTAAATTGGAATTTTCATTATAAAGCATTAAGAAAGCAAGGTAGATGGGCATGCACACAACCAACAGTGGAGGTACATTACGGGAGTATATGTTATAGCCTGTAAGTGCTTGAAACCCTAAAAAATAAAACCTAAATTAGTGATGGATTTAATAATTCAGATTTCTAGAGCAGATTGCACGAGCCAGGGATGCATAGAATTTTCTTTGTCAAGAGTAAATATTTTAGGTTTGTGAGTCATGTACAATCCCATCACAATTACCTAATTCTGCCATTGGATGCAAAGCAGTGGTAGATCATGACTCTGCCCTGTACTCTGAGTAACTACCAGGAAGACAACAATACACGATATATCAACTATTGTAACTGTCCTGCTAACCTGTTTTGAAACTCTGTTTCATAGGTTTTTTAAAATCCTTTTTTCTCTTTAAAATAAAAAAAAGCAGTGATAGATACATAAACTAATGGGTGTATCAATTATTAATAACACTTCTATTATAAAGATAGCTTTTGACAGGAACTGGAATTCGCTAACTCCTAAATGTATTTTGTGGATTTCGACTATTTTAAGTCATAGAGTTGTTCAAACAAATTCAATATTAGCTACAAATACTTAGTGGTGCAAAATTAGAATGGCCTTGTTTGAATGTGGGGTAGGAGTTTGGAGGCTTCTTACCAACCTTTACAAGTAAACCGAAAAAGTAAAAAAATTAGGAATACACTATACCTTCCAACCTAAGAATTTCTATTTTTTCCTCATCTTTCTTGGCTCCCTTCCTCATCTCTTAGGTCAATAGCTGAGGCCAATGAGTTTACATCTTCTGGGTTTTAAACACTTTTATGGAGAGTTATGGCAGCAGTAGTTAGTCAGACATCATTAGTGTGAATTTAATGACCACTGCAAAAATCGAACTTTGTGAATGTGATGTTCAAAAACTATCCTAGCCTATTGCACCCTGGACATTCTCAAAGATACTTCCATAACCAAGCATATAGCTCACTGGCATAAGTGCCTGCCTGGCAAGCACATGGTCTTGAGTTCAATTCCTAGCACCAAAAAAAATAAAAAAATAAAAAATAAAAAGATACTGCTCTAGACTGACTTGTGCCCCTCCAAATGTTAATACAGAATCCTTAACCACCAATGTGACTATTCTTGGAGTTAGGGTCCTCTTGTATGGTTAAATGAGGTCACAAAAGTATCATTCTGATGCTACAGGATTAGTGTCTTTATGCAAAGAGGAACACACACACACGTGTGTGTGTGTGTGTCTGTCTGTCTGTCTGCATCCGTCTCTATTTCTGTTTCTCCCTTTCTCATATAGATCACAAGAAACTATGTGAGGATGCAAGAGAAAAGAGTCACCTACAAGTGAAGACAGGCCTCAAAAACAGTTCAACCCTGATGGTACCCTGATCATGGCCCTTCAGCCTCCACTTCAGTGAGAAAAATAAATTTCTGTAGTACACCAAGGTTGTGATGTTTTACTATAGCAGCCAGAGCAAACTAAGACATTTCCCAAAGGAAAGCTGAACTAGAGTTTGCTGTCCTAATTTAATACTTTAATATCAATGTTAATCTTTGACATTTCATAAATTTGTTTACCCAGATGCTTCTTGGAGCTCACAGCTTCTATTCAGGGCAAAATTTACTGTTTTTATTTTCTTGCTGAGTCATTAACTTAATACTAATGATTTCTGACTACCTACTGCTGTCCTGGCTTTTTAGGCGAGCTTTTAAACCCAGGGTATAAAAGCCAACAGATGTGCAGACTAACTGGGCGCTCCAGTGAGCACTAAGTGGTACAGACAATATAACACAAACCCGAATTTTTGTCTTTGCTTCTAATCTTTAAGGATGTTAGGTGTTGGAGACTCATTGCCTTAAACAATGTGGAATAGTGACTAAAGGGTGATATTTGAAAGAAGCAACTATGTTCCGAACTCTGATTTTGTCCTCAAACTCATGAGGGAGTCAAAACTGAAGATGACATAGAAGGCCTAACTATAAGGTAATAATGTATAATGTTTATCAAAAAGATGAAAAATGACATGCCCTAGTGTGGTATTTCCTTTTCATGAAACAGTCCCCTTTAAAGGTCAGACTTCTACCATGTTTGGCAATGCATAGACCATTTCTTAGATGTATTTTAGAAATTAACTTACATCACATTGAATACTTTATATCTCATATGTCATTTTAACTGGGAGCTAGATTATTTTCAGCAACCGCAATGCAGTTGGAGCTTCTATTCAATGGATTAAATTGTCAACTGAGCTAATTAACAATACTTTGGAACCCAAAATACTGTTGGATTATAAAACAATGAAACTTTATATGGCTAGATTATTTGCTCTAGAACAGTTTGGGGAAGTCAAGATAAACTAAACAGGTATGAAGGTTTCCATGATTTTTGCTCAAAAATAGAAGACATAAATATTGTAACCCCAAATATTGAATACGGTAATCCAAGTACTGAAATGCTTTGTCTAGTCTTCCTCACAATCCAAGAAGTTATATTTATAAATCCACTGAGATGTTATTGGAATCCTGGTAAGTTAATTCCAATCTACCACCTCCAATGTAACCCATGGCGAGAGTAAAGATTCCAAGACATATTCCAGGTTAAGGGCAGCCAAGGGGTCCTAAGTCCAATCCTCGTGGGGACATGCGGACAAAGGCCTTGATCCTAGGCCTCTCCCAGAATTTATTAACTAGTGAAGCAAGGAGGTGGCTTGAGGATGAGTGACAGTGAGGATGGCGGGAACTACGTGAGTATCTTGAGCTGGCTAACAAGGTAGTGAGAAAGGTATCTCTGCAAAATGCAGATGAAGATATGCAAGGGGCTCAATTTGCACAATCCAATCAAGATAGCAACTGAATTGTTTCAGGAGGCTGCTGCTTCAGTTTCTGATATGCAAACTTTATGCACTGGGAACTCACAGCCTCTTTCTCAAGGCTCATCCCCAGTTGACATTCCTGGAACTCACTGGCTCTGCCATCCCACTGTGCTTTATACATCTTACAAAGGTCACTTTGGGAGGAAACAGGACGCTGTCTGATGGCTTTAAAGACTACATACCAGTACCTGCTTCTGATATGTAAACTTTTATGCCCTGGGGACTCACAGCCTCTTTCTCAAGGCTCATACCCAGTTGACATTCCTGGAGCTCACTGACTCTGCCATCCCGCTGTGCCTATACATTTTATAGAGATCACTATGGGAGGCAACAGGACACTGTCTTTGAGAGATTGCATATCAGTACCTCAGCTAGCCTTATTTGCAATGCTTAGAGTCTATTGAAGAGAGAAGGAAATACCATAGTCAGCTCTGTATACGTCAACATAAGGAAATAAGTTTCGATATAATCAAAGTTGTAACAATTGTTCTGCATTCAAGGGGACCTGCTCAAGTTGTCTCCCACAATAAACTTGGATGAATACATTCTAATATGGGCTTGTTAAACATGTGATCCTATTTCTTTATATCAAAATATATTTGACCATGGTGGTTTTCTCCAAGTAGTGCATAATGTTGGCATGAGCTGGAGAGCCAGATTCAATGGAACTTTTGAGGTCATGAAAGAAATTTTGATACATAAGTGGGGTAAAAAATATGAAGAATGTTATTTTTTTAAAAAAAAATCGACTGAAAGACACATTTCCTTAATTCCATTCAAAATACATCCCCCCAGATACTTACACCATTGTTCTTGCCATTTTCTCAAGCAGTTCTGGAAATTGTCTTTTGTGTCCTTATGAGCTGTGGTCAAAAATACAGTTAATGCTTCAACTGATTGTCATTCAAAGGAAAGATGGGCTCATGACAAAATATTATGCTGTGTCCTCATCTGCCTTATTCAAGAGAGGAGAAAGCGGGGAGTATTTTGACAGGGATTAGTGGCAGTGCATTTTTTAATATAATAAATTTTTTAAAAATGAAGGCATATACTTTTCAATAAAACTCAATTTATGGATTTTAAGTAAAAGAGTGACAAGCTCTAGATTGGAATAGAGGGAAGCATGAATGAACTGAATCATGCAGCTGTTAAAGTTGCCCAGGTTTAAAAATGGTGGTACCTGTTGACAGAGGCTGCAGAGACTGAGTGAAGTAGCAAGAATTAAGACTTAGTGGGAAAACAGTCCTAAGTTGTCATACCTTAACATTTACAGTAGTGCCTCTTATAACTCTATCAATGTATACTGATAGTATCACATCAAAATCTAGATACCATTTACTGATTAGGTGGCTTAACAGAATGCCCACCAGGCCTCGTGGTGCACACCTGGAATCCAGGTACTCCGGAGGCTGAGGCAGGAGGATCACTGTGAGCCTGGTCTACATAGGGAGTTCAGAGCCAGTGTCTGAACTGTCTCCAAAAGGAGACTCCATCTCAAAAAACAAATAAAAAACAGAATGGCAAATCTGAGAGAATGATGAGTTAAGTAAACTATAAGCTTTTGAGATTAATATATGCACATGTGTATACATAGTTGGTGAACAATTAAGGTTTTAAAAAAGTGATTCATAAAGCAAAAGAATATGACTTAGGATACTGCTTTTGAATGTTGTAATTATATTTGATTAGATTTAGATTGTCATTCCCTATCATTTATGCATGTGCAGTCAATTTTATAGTAAATTGGGCAGTGGATATAGCTCACTGGCACAAGAGTCTGCCTGGCAAGAGTAAGGTAATGAGTTCAATCCCAGGTACCAAAAAAAAAAAAAAAAAAAAGAATTGAAATAAACTTCTGCTTCCGTTTGAACAGATTTTTTTTTTTTAGATAGTGATTGCTAATTTGACAGAATTCATTTTTTGGTAGGAGTTTTTAATAAATTGTTTCTTTGAACGGAAATGGTCCCAATTAATTTTTCTGTGAATTATTCTTTCGTGCTGTTGCTGGATTAGGAAACAAGAAATGTAGTTCGATGGCATCGGTTTCTTCTCATTACGGCAAACTGACTTATTATTAATTATTTCTCTTAGAAATGCTAATGATATATTTTGGAACTTTGTCCTGGAAATGGAAGACTTAATTGGAACCCAGAGAGGCCCACATGAGCCTGGCATGTACCCTGGAGCCAGCTTTGCCGTCCTAGCAGTGTGGGTTCCACCTTTCAATGTGCACAGTCACGCACCCCTGAGCTCCGTGCATACTGAGGCGCCGAATCTCCAAAGCGACTGCTTTCAGCTAGAGAAGGAAGCCTCACGTGTAGCTGTTGACTGGAGTAGTGTCATTTGCGATGCCTGCAAAGCAAGATCCTTGCATATTTAGTTAACCTTGCTTCAACAGGTACAAAAGATATTCACAAAGGAAGGTTAGTTGTAAAACTGCAACTGTTCACTATCTCCAAGATGACACAACTATGAATCCAGAGGAGAAAGAGTGATCCAAAAAGCAAGTTGGAATTACTTAACAAAGCCACCGCTTGTTAGGGCTGTTGAAGAGACATTTCTTTTATTACCAGTAAAAAGAAACTGTGTGTGGTAAAGAAAAAAAAAGTGTGTTTTTTTTGTTGTTGTTGTTGTTGGTTTTTTTTTTTTTTTTTTTTTTTTTTTTTTTTAGCAGCATTGCTTCTTTTGGAGCATTCAGGAAGAACACACTTCTCAGTCTCCCGTGGAGTTGGGTGGGCACCATGTGACTGCGTTCTGGTTAATGTGAGCAGAAGGATGTGATATATATTTATGTGGGTGAGAGTAAATTTTGTTTCTCCAGACTGTATTTCTCAGGACTCTGGCAGGAGGGAAACAAAGTACTCAGTGATGGGAATGATGCCACAGTGATCATTACCTAGATCTCTCAGACACACTTTGTAGCTGCCCATTGGTGTGTGGTATGAGAAATGCATCTGTCTTGAGTCACTGAGATTTGTGGGGGTTTTGTCTCAGCGTATCCTTGCTGAAACAGTACCTGCAAAGGACAGTAATAACAGCAGTCGCTGTTATTTGTAGACCATGCCGAGCACATTAAAGAGATGTCTCACACTATTTTCATAAGCAAAATACGCCAGGTAAATATTACAACCGGCATTCTATAAATTGAGAAAAAGATGCAGAGAAGGAGAATGATCTACCCATGATCTCACAGTGAGAATTTCGACGTCTCCATCTTAGTTTTAAATGCACTCTTTCCACTGTAATCAGCTACCCTGAGAGCTCTTATTTCAATTGGTTGTTTCAGTGACTCGTATGCAAAGTTTGAATGTGAAATTATTCTTAAAATATTATTAAGATACAATTCACATTCATTAAAAATATACAATGAAAATTTTTGAGGCTTATTAAGAGTTGTGTAACCATTATGATCATCAATTTTAGAATATTTTTATCACTCAAAAAAGAAACTCCATAACCATTAGTAGTCATGCTCTATTTCTTCTCCTCCCCCTCTCACTTATACTTGCCCTGTTGCTCCTAGGCCCCAGGAAATCAGTTATCTACTTTCGCTCTATATTTGCCTATTCTTGATCATTTTATATGTGTTCTAACTAGCTATGATTATATATTCTTTGCCCAACTTTATTCTAAACATCTTTTAAGTCTAAGTTGGAAGTCTTAGTAAAGTGGGTGATACAATATGGAAGAAATGAATGAATTAAAACAACACTGAATAAAATACTGCATATAGAAAAAATGTAGTATTTGCAAATCTCCTTCCAATATAAATAACATTAAAGTTCATTTCAGAAAGCATGATCAAGATCAAAATTCTGCATTCTTCCTTTAGTTATTTTCATCTTTAAAATGCAGCAGCCAAGTGGAGTTGTATTCTATTTTTTGGAAGAGCATCATTTTATTTCTGTGAGATCATCTTAAAGATACATGGCTATCAAACTAATGTTAGGGTGCCCTTGTTACATAGCTGGGATGCTTACAAGATTTGTAACAAATCAAAAGGGACAAGCAAAATTTGACTCATTTCTAAATAGTAAATCCTAACTTTTTTATTTTAAAGAGAGTAAAACAAAACAACAGAATAGAACAAAGAAGATCAGCACAAAATAAAGCAAGCAAAACAGGAATTCAAAATGAGACAACAAGATATCAACAGTGGCTACCATAATATCTCTTGTTTTCTTCAAAATGGTTGTCCGTATCTTCACACACAATGAGTTCAAACAAAACAAAATAGTATAAAACTGATAAAAACAAAAGAATGAAAGCATTACAGGCCTTCAAAACCAGACAAAAGGAAAATCAACAGTGGCTACCTTAATGTCTTTTGTTCTCTTCAAAATAGCTGCCCACACTTTCACATGTATTGAAATCAAACAATACAAAACAGACTAAAACCAATCAAAACAAAGAATAAAAGCATTATTGGACTTCACAACAAGATGATAGGAAATCAGCAATGGCTACCATAATGTCTCACTTTCTTCAAAGTAGCTGTTCATACTGTCACACGTAATTAAATCAATTCTTGTATACACTTTAGGAGACGTTCTAGGCATGTATAAACCTATACATGTACATCTATCCTTTCTGTGTTAGAGAGAAAAACAAAACAAAGCAAAATGAATTACAAGAAAAACGAGAAACAAAAGAGACTAATAAATAACAATACCAAAGTGCCCAAAACAATAATGATACAGACTTGTAAAACAAGGTGGTCGGAACATAACTAAGGTTATTATTTTACATAGTTATCTTCAAAAGAGTTACTCAGATTATCATATATAAACTTGTAAAATTGATCTAATTCTATGAATGTTAACTGTTTTGTTCAAAGAACTAATAAAGAGTTGTTCTTACAATGGTTATCACATATGGAAGATATTGTTAACTTTTCAGCATATGTTTTACTATTCAGAAGAAATTCATGGTGTGTTTCAAGTAAATATGTCTAATTAGAATTATGCGTGACATTCTTGTGTCTACCGGGATTTGTTTATATATCAAGTGTGAATATATCTAGCTCAGAAATCATTCCCCATAGAAGAGTTCCAAAGGCATTTTGAGCAATGGTACCATCATTGGACTATGTGTGTATTCTCCCAAGGAGACTACTTGGAAAGATGGTACTCATTTAGATGTATAAATTCTAGTTTGTTTGCTTTTAAAATGTCCAATTATTTTTATTCATGACTCCTCTATGCTCTTATACATCTTTTTAATGCATGTCTGCAGATTTTCCTTAAAATAAATGTAGTGTCAGGAGAAATATCTTTGAAATATCATGTTGTAGATAGTCTTTTCCAATTAATGGAGCTAAGATAATATTAAAAGTTTCTACTTGTTAGAGGTGTAAAGTAAGTCTCATGCTGAGTGTTGACAGGCTGGCATAATGAAAAAAAATAAAGACTGTACTAGACCTCAGATACTTCTTTATGCTAGGATTGGGATTTGCTTTGTAGTACCAAGAAATTATGGACAAAACAATTCGTAATGCCTTGGATTTATTTTTTTTGTTTTCCTTTTTTTTTTTTATTCACCTAATTCATTTTTTTTTCAGCACTGGGGATTGAACTCACAAGTTTGTGCCTGCCAGACAGGCGCTTAAGTCATTGAACCAAACTCCCAGCCCTAGTTTTCTGAGGCAGGGTTACACTGTGTAGCTCAGACCAGCCTTGCACTCGCGCTGTAGCCCAAGCCAGCCTAGAACTCACAATGTTCCTCCTACCACAGCCTCCCAAGTGCTGGGATTAAAGGTGTGTGCCACCACGCCCAGCTTACTATTCACCTAGTTCTATTCCACTTTAAACATTAAAATTCTCATTAAGAGAGTATCAGCCATGCTGGAACTGGGAGAAACCACCAAGAAATCAGTTAGCCAGCCTTTCTGATAAGCCATGCAAGTTGTGTGGGTTCCAGGGAGGGAAAGGCCAGCACCTCCCAAGAATCGGCCATGCTGGGATTGGGAGAAGCCACAAAGAAATCAACTAGCCAGCCTTTCTGTTACATGGCTTACATGGGTTCCAGGGAGAGAAAAGTCAGAGAGCAACTCTCTTGAGCCTAGCGGCATGCGGGCTGAGAATCAAATACCACGTCTGCCTCCCACACCCCGTAAGCAACTGGCTGGTTCAGAGGACAGGCTGAGTTGATAGCAACTAAGGTACATAAAGCAACTAAATGTTTGTATTGTTTGGTTGATTTTTCAGGCCTGGGGCCAGTGGTCTGAGCATCTCTTGGGAGGATGACAGTATGCAATGTAGCAAATATGGGGGATTCCCTTCTGTCTTGTGTTTGAGGCCCAATATTGTTCTCACTGTTTTGCTTTATTCTGATTAATTGTTTTGTTTATTGAATATTCTATTTTGATTGTTTTTATTCTGTTTTGTTTTTGGTTTGATTTTACTATACCTGATGGAAGGGTCAAATATTGTGAAGATAACAAGATATACTATGGTAGCTATTGTTATTTTCCTAGCATCCTGCTTTGAAGTTTTGTACCAATTTTGCTGCATTGTTTTGATTGGCTTTGTTCTGTTTTGTTCTGTTGGATTACTATAATTAAAATTAAAAAAATTGTCTCTAAAATTTGCATTAAGTTTCATTCAGTTTGAGGATTCTAAATACTGGTAAAAAGCAGTCGCTTTTATCAGGAAGTTGCACAGCCCTCTGTGTGCCAGCAGCAGTCGTACTGTCCAGGGAAAACCAGGAAGCAAGTATGCATTCCTCCATGCTCCTGCAGTAACCCTGCTGGCTGGGGACAACCAGGAAGGAAGGTACACAGTCCGCCATGTGCCAGTGACAGCCCTACCAGCTGGGGAGAACCAGGTAGGAGGTCACTCCTCCCCCCACCATGAGCCAGCCAGCATGTGGCCTAGGAGACAAGACCCCACACACATACACCATAAGCAACCAGCTGATTTGGAGGAACACAGGCTGAGATGATGACAACTGGAGTAAAGAAACCACCTAAGACTTGTATTGTTTGATTGACTTTGCAATCCTGAAGCCAGTAGTCTGAGCAACTATTTAGAGAATAACAGTATGCAATACAGTAACTAATGTGGATTTCCTACTGTCTTATCACTTTTTTGTTTAGTTTTATTGTTGTTTTATTCTCTTTATGATATAAAATAGCAGTCCCTTCTCAAAAAATCTTTGAAATTTAGTTTATAAAAACATAAACCGTTTCAACATTAAACTCTAAGCATCCAATCTTCCCATTTACATTATAAATGCATTGTGAATACATTATAAAAAGACAGATGAAAATACTTTATTAATTAGAAGTTGCTATCCACATATACAAATGTTAGTATGATACCTGGCTTAATGTATTTTGACTGCTAGATAAACTACCATAAAATGTGTTGTTTAAAAACACAAATTTATTTCTCACTGTTTTTGTGCATAGAAAGTGCTACAGTAAGGTACCAACAGATTTGGTATCTGTTAAAACTCTTCATTGTGATTCATAGATGCCCATTGTTAAGGTTTATATCTAGGCATCCCACTAAAGCACCACGCACTCATTGGTGGGGTTTTGGGGAGGTGATTGGATCACAGGGGTGGATATTCAGCCATGAATTAGCCCCCTACATGTGATTTGGCCTGACTGGAGAAGGTGGGTTACTGACACTATGGCCTGGAAGTGTCCATCTCCCTTCGTCCTCCCTAATGTCTCTCTGCTTCCTGCTGTCATGCCATGAGCAGGTTCTCTTCTATGTCCTGCTACCATGCCAACATGCTTTGAAGCCACTGACTACAAACTGAAACCTCTACAAACTGTGAGCCAAAATAAACTTTTTCTCCTTTGAGTTGTGGATGCAAAGTATTGCATCCCAGAGACAAATAAGTAACTAAGGCAGCCATCTTCTCACTGTCATCACATAGTGAAAGGAAGAAGGGACCTCTCTGCAGGCTAATTTATAAGGACACTGATCCTATTTCTGAGGGCTTCAGCCATATGACATAATAACCTCCCAAAGGCCACACTTCCAAACTTATAATGTTGGGACTTAGAATTTTATCATGTAAAATTTGGAGGACACAGTCCATACAACTCTACAAAAAAAGTAATTTACAGCACTGAATCTAGTGTATTGCTCTAACAAGAAGTATTTTTCTCCTGAAGTAATCACTTTTCTCACTTTTATTTGAAATACTTGAGAACAATGAAATGGAACACAAAAGAGAAAGCGAGGATAAAGATTTGGAATAACAGAGAATAAGGGTGAAAATCTAAGATAGTTAGGAAGGTGCTATGAGGAATTCATATGGGGAGAGGGCTCAAAGAAGACCATATGACCTGAGCATGAGTGGATGGGAGGATGGAGTGGAACATGAGACTATCAGTGCCATACTTTCTGCTGCCAGTTCTTTACCATAGATGAGTACAAATTGTGTGCTACTGTATGAATATAGTTTTTCCCCTCTGAAATGTATGTTGAGCTTCATTCATCATTGTGAGGTATTAAAGGAGTGGAAAATTAATCTGACTATGGTGTTTAGAGCTGGGGCCATTGAAAAGTGATAAGAATTAGATGAGGTACTAAGGATGAATCTCCCATGAGTGCATACTTGTGACTTTAAAGAAGAAGGAGAGAGATGACATATGCATGACTGTCATTCCACATGATGCTTTGCATGGCTTCAGGACTCATGTACACGTTGTTCCATGAAGGGTTCTGATTGCCAGAAGGATGGGGACAAAATTGGAACAAAGTCTATCCTGGCTACACAATTACAAATAATTTAATTTAAATGTGTCTATATCCTAAATCTTATGGAAGGTGAAATTTAAGAATGATGAAGAAACAGGATAAAAGTCTTCTAAACAATATATAGATAGGACTATATTTTTTTGGTAATCTTTATTGTGAGTTGAGAACAAAGGAAAACAGAATCAAAAGATTTAGAAATTTCTCAGCCTGATTGGGGAAGGAGTGAGAAAACTAAGTAGAAAGTATGTAAGATTGTGACCAAGTTTTAACTTTCTCAAGATCTGAATTGCTAATTGTCAAGACAGATTAAGAGGCCAGAAGGTGCTGGGGATTTAGCTCAGTAGCAAAAGATCCTGCCAGGCAGACATGAAGTTGTGAGTTTGATCCCTGGTACAAAAAAAAAAAAAAAAAAGAGGCCAGAGGGCATATCAGAAATCCATAAGGCTGATTCTCCTACCATAGGCCCACAGTCACTCTCAAGCAAAAGAGTTTCTGGGATGCACTATCCTTCACATTTTCACTGCTCAGGAGTCCCCTTGTTTTCTGGCAATACATTGTCTGGCTACAGTGGTGGGGCAAGCAAGTCCAGATACCGCCAGTGTCAATGGCAGACTTATTAACAACTCTGTGATGCTGTTTTTGCAAATATGCAGAATGGAAGAGTTATAGGTTTATGGTGATTTCTACCAAGATTTCTAAAAAACAAGTCAAAAGCTTGGGAAGCCAGAGAGAAGGTTCTGGCAGTCATATAACCCTGATGGACAGTGCCTGTGTGAACTGTGGGAGAAGAGTAACTGGGAACCCCAGAAAGGCAGAGCTAGATGCAGAATGAACCACTCCCATGGAAAGCTTCAGGCATCAACCTGCCCTCTGTGATAGCAGCCTAATGGAGCAGAAAAACTGTGGGGGCAAAATTACTGAAGGCATTGGGGCAGCATCCCTTGTCACCATGAGCACAGAATGTTATACTCTGAAATGGGGCATGTGATGCCTGCCCTGATGAGTTTCAACCTTCCTACTTTCTTAGTTCTCCATTTTGAAAATAGCATTTTGTTTGTTTGTTTGTTTTCCTGTCAATATCCCATATTGAATTCTAGAAATATATAATTTGCTTTTTAAAAAATATCATGTGCTAATATCTAATAGAATTTAACTTGAGTTTCAGCAGTCTTCAGACTTGTACTTTTAAGGGAAGGTTCACTGACTTAAGACTTTGAGACTATATGGCAAGTGCTGAATGCATTTTGCACTGGGGGAAACACATGCACTGTGGACAGAAGGCTGTGGCTTGGATGGAGTTTGTACCATGAAGGCTTCACATGCTGGAAGCTTGACCCTCAGTGTGGTGGTGTTAAAATGGTGGGACCAGTAGCAGGCAGGGCATACTGATAAGTCCTTATATAACTGCAGGTGTTCCCTTGGAGGGGATTAAGGTAGTTACCACAGATCCTGATTTAATTCTTATGAGAAGATTGTTATGAAAACAGCAGACCAACCCTTCCCCATTACTCTTGGTTTCCTGTATAGTGAGATATGACCTCTTTCCCATGCACGGCCTAGTGGCATGTGACATGCTCTTAACCTCTATGGCTAAATGAATATTTACTTTTTAAAGTATCCAGCCTCAGGTATTTCATTATAGTAACAGAGAACAGACTAATGCATTGTTCTCAGTAAGAAACAGCATTTCTAGTTCCTATGTATCACAAGAATTTTTCAGTTGCAAGAAATTAGTAATAGAAATTTGCCTTACAATGATCAAGGACAATTGCATTTATTACAAAGACAGAGAAGTCTCACAAAAATCATTGCAGTGTAAAAAGGACTTGATTTCATAAGAAATAGTAGATGGTTAGATAATTTGTAACCTTTTTACTTTCTGGTCTTCCACCTTTGATAGCCCTCTTCCCATATCCTTCTTTCTTTCCCTCATTTCCTGCCATCTTTTCACCCTGAGGCAGATGACAGCTATTCCCTGCTTTTCTCTACATATGAGCTTTGTTCTTATGCCTTTGCAGACTGCTTTAACTGTTTATGTGTGGACCACAACATGCTTGCTCTCAAATCTTCAGGGCTTTGTCTTTCAGTAGCTGAGATTTTGGATTGTGGAAATGGATGTCTCAGTTGAAACTGTAAGTTTTATGTTTCTATAAAATATCTAGTTTAATTGAGATGTGGTGAAGACAATGTGTGTTAATTTGTGTTTCTGCTTAAAGAGTGCCTGACTCATAATAAATGCTTTGCAAGTATTTTATATCATCATTATTTCCACTAGACTTCACATAGATAAGCAATTCAAGGTCTTTACACAAGTCTAATTGTTCAAAAGAGAAAACCTACTCACTTCTGGCACTAACATGCTGTGTACAGTCTTGACCAATTTTCTTCTATTTTAGGTATTTCTGTTTTCCTGAAAATAAAACGAAATGGTTAGATTTTATGCATTCAAAAATCTCTGTGAGTTTTAAGAGTCTATCAAATAGCTTCCCTTTAATTTGACAAATTCAGACATCCATTAAATCTTATTTACTATCTAGTTTCTGGGATCATTTATAAATTATAGGCATTGAAGAGCTGTGCTCCAAGAATAAAGGTAAATTTAAATCATAATGAAAGTAAATATAATCTGAAGTTCCCCACTTTCTGTGCCTTACTCCTAGGGGTTGGTTAAATTTAGCTACATTTCTGTTAAGCTTTAAAACATAAGGCATTGATTTGGCACACTAAATACACCCCACAGTAAATATGCATTTGCTTAGAAACTCAAGCAGTTTAGATAGAGACAGGCTGAAAGAATTAAAAAGGAAAGAGAAATTAGCAAGAGAAGTGAGGAGAGGAATGAAGAATTAACAATCTGCAGAGCTTCTGTTAGTCTCTATCAGGAGACAGAATTTGGTCATGTACTGATCTCATTCCAGGAGCTGATGAGATTAGTAGACAGGGCATAAGTGTAAATAAATGTGACCATATTTTTCACTTTGTACTGTGCTGTTTCCAAAGAAGAAGCATTGTTCTGGCCGAGGAAATCTCTTGCTATACATACAGCACCAGAGTGCATTACTACCCTAGGAAAAACAAGAGGCAGCATATCAATTAATAAACTCACTTGTTTAGTGGAAAGCCCCCTATGGTGGGACTTTCATAGCTGCCAGACCAAAAGCCTTGCCAGTTAACAAAAGGAGATGTTTCACTAGCTAAAGCCAATAGAGGCTGCTTTCTCTAAAGCTCCTAGCTTCACAGGGAAATAGAATTTTCCTGAATGGGGACTGGGTGTATGTGTGGGTGGTAGTAAGTGCACTTGTATATTTGGAGTATCTTCTAAAGCACTTTAGATCTGAAAGTTCAAGCAAATCTGAATTTTGTGAGAAACTAAATACTTAAATGTGCTATTCTTATTTAATGGCTCATTGATTAGTTTTGTCCAAATGAACCCAATGTCATGGCAACTATTTAAAAAACACAAATCTAGTTTTGTATCTAAATATATAGTGTAAGCAACAATTGCATATTTGGAATTATTATATTAAAATATGTGAGAAATAACTGCTTAAAGCATATGTAGTTTCCTTTCAAAAATGACTGAAATTAGATAAAGGTTGTGGCTCCACACATTTTTGAGCATACTAAATGCTACTAAATTGTTAACTTTAAAATCATTATGAATCTTATATTGGTAAAAATATACAAATGTGTATTTTAACAATTCATAATTTCTGTTTTCTATTGAGTATAATGAAGTCAATGTGTTGCAGATCCTTAGCTTCCTCTTAAAGCTACATCTATTTTCTTTTGAACATCTCTCCATAAAGTCACAGTTTAAAATTGATCTTCTGTAATGTTGGTGAAAATACCACTACTTCTCTGATCTCCTAATGATAATTTGGTAAGAGTAGTCGTTTTAACCCAGATGTGTTAGACCAAGAGGCAGTATGTGAAAGGAGACTGGGATTACTAGATCTGTAAGTGACTAGAGGTAAAACCCAAAGCAAGTCTTCTCTCCTTTCCAATACCAGTTCACTTTATCTATGCAATAAGAAGTTAAGAAGATGATTATAGTGTTTCCTTTTGTAAATCTAAAAAAGCCTGATGCCTGTGTAGACAACCTGCCAATATCCAGTACTATGGTATTTTTACAGCAAACAACTGGATGCTTTGTGTGGGGATTGGCATTCTTCAATAAAAAGTACAGTTCTTACTCTTGTTAATTGTAGATTGCATTATTGTAAATCTAAAGCAGGATTATACCTTAGAATTTTCAATGCAAAATACAGCACCTAGGGTGATCGTAAAAGCTAAAAATCAATAATGGGAAGCATGGATATTGGATGGATTGGAATTTGAGCAGGACATGAAGTCAAACACAGCAAATGAATAGGTTACTAAGGAAAGGTAAATTTTGCCTGTTGTACAAAGGGATAAATAGAGGTTCAGAGTTACAAGATCTCAAACAACATTTCACAACTTGTAAACGGTGGTGTTAAAATTTTTCCTTTGGCCTGTGTAGTACCAAAAACTGTCCGCTTAACACTTTCCCTCTTGTATTCTTTCAGTCCATCTCTCATTCACTTAACAAATACATTTAAAATCCAGATATGTCATGATAAATTCTGAGAGAGGAAAATATATAGGACATAAGTACTTTTGCCCTGATACAATTCACAGTATTTTAGAGGAGGCAGAAATGCAATTAATAGTTATGAACGATAAAAATTTGAAGGAGTGATTAGCGTTTAAAGAAAGTGTTAGAAAAAAAATAACAGACCTTATCTAATTTAGACAGGGAGTTCTTGAGATATTTTCTTAAAGTAATGGTATTTATGTTGTCATATGAAAACGGGTAGAACATATCTGAGGCAAGAAGAGTGAGAAAAAAATTTACAGACAGAATGAATAGCATTATAAAGGACTTGAGATAGATAAAAGCTGCAGGAAAAGAAAGAAAGAGAGGTGGTGTGGCTCAAGTGCAGAGAGTGGGGAGCAAATAACCAAAAATAAATACGTAGAGATGCACATCCACTTCATGAGGCTACTTGATGCCTTGTGCTATGTAACACATTCCATTAAGCCACTAGACATCCTCTGTATAACTGTACTTTATATGAGATCATCAAATATTTGCATTATGTACTCTTTGTTGTCTGTCCTGTTTTGCTCAATATAGCGATATATAATTTATTTGTATTTCAGTGTACTAAGTCAATTTGTCATTTTACTACAGTATATTTATGCATTCTATCTGCAGAAGAATATTTGGAAATTTCAAACACTAGGTCTAGGCAAAGAGTGCCTTATGAAATGGTTATCTATGATGGTTGGTGAAAATATGCATTCATGTCCTTGGGGTATATATTTAGGTGTGGAATATTTAGATCGAATACTTTTCATATATTTAGCCTTAGTATGCATTAGCAATCAGTGTTCCAAAGTGGTCGTACCAATTTAAACTTTTAACAGCAATCCATATGTATCCTGATTGAAGCTGGCTGTGGTGATGCATGCCTGTAATCTCAGCATTTTGAAAGGTTGAGGCAGGAGGATCCTAAGTTTGAGCTCAGCATAGGCAACTTAGTGATTTAGGGAAAATCTGACTCAAAAAAGAAAAAGTTGAAATGGCTGCAGCTGTAGTTGAATCCTGACTGCTTCTTCTCACCAGTGCTTGGAATTGCTCGTTTTCATTTCTGTTAATTTTAGCTGCTTTGATGTACCATGATATTGCTTTAAATTTTTAAGATGCATTTCTCTGAGTAATAATTAGTTTAGGCCTGACAAAGAATACATATTTATTGACCTTTTGTATACTTTCATTTGTAATAGGCCTATTTAAGATTTATTTATTTTCTATTGAGGTTTTCTTTTTTCTTATTGTATTTTTTTTTGATTCATGTCACTTGTATGAACATGTATTGTGAATGCTGTATATTCAACCACACTATAGTTCATTTCCTCACTCTTTAAATATAAATTTTGTAGAATAGGTATTTTGGGCAATACTAGGAATCTAACCTAAGGATTCCTGCATACTAGGCAAGCATTCCACAACTCAGCCACTCCCAGCCCCAAATTTTCAGTTTAAAATGGTACATTGTACCATAATTTTTTTGTATGCACATGTGATCTGTGTTTGGGAAAATCTTTTCCTATTCCATTGCCAAAAAACAATCTGCTATGCTTTTCTCAAATAGTACATTGTTTGGCCTTTCACATTTACATCTATGATGGACTCAGAATTCATTTTTAATTATCCAATCAGATTTTTTGTGGTCGATGCCGAGGGTCGAACTCACAACCTCACACCTGCCAAGCAGTCACTTAAGCCACTGAGCCAAACTCCCAGTCCTATTTTTTCTGAGGCAGGGTTGCACTATGTAGTTCAGGCCAGTCTTGCTCACATTGTAGCACAAACCAGCCTTGAACTCACAACACTCTTCCTACCTCAGCCTCCTGAGTGCTAGGATTAAAGGCATGCGCCACCATGCCCGGCTTCCAATGAGGTATTTTAACGTGGAATCCTAACAGGTCCAGTACTACGTACTGAAAACACCAACATTTTCTTTTTATAGAAATGAGGCACTGTTGCCACAAATCTGTATGACATATATACAAAGGACAATTTTTAGGCTCCTCACTTGGTTATTTTTCTATCATTGAATAAATATCACACTATACAAAGTATTGTGTGTTCCCAATTCTTACTGTCTAGTAATGTATATAGTTTATGCTTTATTTATTAAATTATATATTCTTGAATAATTTTCCCCATTTTACAAGTTTTAGAATTATCACTCTCATACATACACATACACACACAACTTGCAGATTTTTTGTGGAATTTTAATTGAAGTTTGGGAGAATTTAAAACATTGAGTGTTTTAAAGTGTGAAAATGGTATATCTTTCTATTTTGGGGGTATTCATTAATTTTTTTCAATACTATTTTGTAGATTTCAGTGTAGAAGTTTTACATAATTTCTTTAAATTCATGAGTAGATTTTAAGTTTTCAATGCTAACATCAGTAACATTTTTATTATATATGCAATTGCTCATTGTTTTATATACCATTGCTTTATTACCAATGACGATATTATACCTCACACTACTTTCAAATTCTCTTATTAAATTTAAGGATTCAGTTGAAGTGAATATATATATATATATATATATATATATATATATATATATTCAGCCAAGAAAAACAGTTTTACTTTTTTTCCCACGTATATGACACATTTATTTTACTTGCTTTATACTGATAAAAACTTTCAGGAAAATGCTAAACAAAACTGATGTCATAATTGGCTTCTTGTTTTAGTCTGGATATCTTGGTGAAAACTTTTGCTGTGTTCCAATACATTAAGAAGTTTAACTTGTGTGTGTGTGTTGCACATGTTCATTAGATTGTGGAAATGTACTCTATTCCTAGTATTATAAGAATTTTTATAATACATTATTTTGACTTTTATCATGTACTGTATTATTTCTGGTTGTAGGGAGATTTCTTTCTCTTTTTATTGTATTAATAGGGTGAATTCAACTGATATTTTCTGTGAAAGCAATCAATCATTATATTGCTGGAATAAAAACTGTAGGTCAGTACATATCATTCTATTAATCACTATCATCAATCTGCTAGTATTTTGTTCTCGGTATTTGCAGTTATGTTCATAAAATATGATAGCATTTAATTTATTTTCCAGTTAAATCCTTTCCAAATATCAGTATCAAGGTCACCCAGGATTTATAAAAGGAGCTGGTAAATATTCCCATTGTCTACATCCTCTGGAAGGTTTTTGCAAAATCCCTATCTGTACTCTAAACATTTAAAATAATTCAACAATGAAGCCATGAGACTGAACGTTAGTTTGTGGGAATATTTTTAATAACAAATACAATGTCGTTTCAGAAATTCAGATTTCCTGTTTCTACCTGTGTCTCACTCAGTAAAATACATAGAAATTTTTTAAATGTCCATTTTATCAAAAAGTATTGACATATAATATAATATAATGTATCTTTGTATCATCTAAAGTAACTCTTATCTTTATTATTTCACATGCTTTTTATTATCAAGTCTCCACTTCATTGGACTGCATTATTCGCTATTTTTCTAAGTTCTCAAGATGGATAGTTAGATATTTTATTTTCATTCCTCTTCCTAAATATGTACATTTACTAGCTTTCTAATGGTGCTGCAACAAACAGTAGTTTGTAACAACGCAAACATTATTGATCAAGCATTTAAAATTGCACATTTCTTATCTTCTGTTTCCCCTTCATAAAATTTAGTGGGTTTGTCCTGTTCCAGGCCTCTGAACATTGGTCCAGCCCCAAGACTGAGCAAACCCTAAAATGCAAAGCATGGTCCTTTACTAGTTTATCCTGAGAATCAGCTGACCATGGCAAATCACATTGCCTGTCAAGCTGCACCAGTCATGTAGTCTGCTCACTTGCCCTCAGTTTCCCAGCGTCTGCTCACTAATTGCTTATTCCTACATAAGATAGAGAAGGCTTTTTTGTGTTTTGCTTTGTGATTCTTACAGATTTTTGAGATCAAAACATTTTATCTAATCCAGTCATCTTTTTGAGTAGTCTCTCATTCTATAAATATGGATTATTTGTCTTTATTTTTCAATTTTCTAGTGCCGTGACTTGGATTAAGTGATGGTATCTCCTCAGACTGTGATGTGTTTAGCAAGGTACTTAAGTCAGCTTTTCAGACTCTTTGTGTCCTTCATGACTAGGAAAATAGCTACTCATAGAGATTCGTGACTTCTAATCCAGTGCTCCACATACTTGTGTGCTACAACGTGCTATGCAATTACTTTGCTTTTATTAAATGGGACTTCTCTGGTTCAATTTTTTTTCCGCTTTAGTAAGCATCTCCCCAGAATTAGTCTATTAGTATTTTTTGTGAGTGATTTAATGTCATTATTTCAGCTGACGAAGACGCTCCAGAACTGTTTTTTTGAGACCTCTTGTGTTTGATTATATCCTTAATGCCATGCATAATTTTTACTTCGCTGGGCTTCTCCTTGTCTGCTTCCCCACTAATGATATGCCCTTCCTTTGTGGCAACCACTTGGCAAGAATCTCCAAGAATGGCAAAAATTTACAAAGGGTAATTGGAAATTTCAGTGGACTCTTTGGAAAAGTTGGAATCTTATCAAATTGGATCACCTAAGATCTCTCCCTTCCTTCATCAAACAACTTTCGTGCACCTTTTGATGAACCTCTCCTCTTTTCAGCAACTTTCAGCACCCTTGAAATCTTTGATCTGTCTGTCTTCAATATCCTTACTTCTTCCACACTTTACCCCTATTTTAACTAGTTACCTAGAGTCATGAGAAAGTTAATCCTCCTCTTCATGTTTGACCCTCTTGAGAAGATGAGACACCTTAAATGCAATCACATGATGTGAAAAAAATATTTTTTTTGTACTGGGGATTGAACCCACAACCTCACACCTGCCAGGCAGTCACTTAGGCCACTGAGCTAGATTCCCAGCCCTATTTTTTGACACAGGGTCTCACTATGCAGTTCAGGCTGGCCTTGAACTCACTTTGTAGCCCAGGCTGGTCTCGACCTCACAGAGATCCTCCTGCCTTAGCCTAAAAACTAATTTAAGTAGACTCGATAACTTATTCACACATATGGGGTTTGCAGACACCCACACATCTACTTGGTGTTTCCTCTTTCTATTACCCAAACTTCCTTGCACCACCACTTTCAGAATGCATATCAGGGAAAAATGTCTTAGCCTCCTCCACAAATATTGATATGAGCCCATTAGCCTTTATGTTCACCAGGTAATGTCAATTTATCCCATCTGTAATAAATGCAATCTTGGTAAAATATCAAGGACACGGTGGCAGCACCTATTCTATAAGTGTTCTTAAAAGAGCACTTTTATATATTGCATTTCTTAGTTTATGCCTGATTCATAGCTTAAGTTTTAGAATGAAAATGAAACAGTATATATTGTTGTCTGTTTGTTTATGTGTGTGTGCATGCCCATATCTTATGCAAACTAAATAATCCTAAATTCAAAGAAATTATTTAAAGTAAGCTTCTAATATTTCCCATATAAAAATATTTTCTTATACAATAATTCAGACATTTTAAGAATTGAAGTTCACATAATTTATTTCAATAGCTCACAAATCAGACTAGTTTAATATTATTGGTTTAACAAAGAAGCTATGACTTTTGAATTATCAAAATTAATTATAATTCAAGCATATATCTTTGTTGTGTTTTGGTATGTTCTTCCTGAACTTAATTAAGTCTACCTCTCAAATATCTTAGATACTGTACTTATGATTAAGAAAAATATAAATTTGTCTTTAAGCAAATTGAATCGTATCAAGAGTAATTGTGGTTAATAATATGTCAGCTTCAAAACAGTTTTCTAAGATCTATTTAGTAGTTTAAAATTTTAGATTTATTTTCAATTACATTAAAAATATTTATTAAATATATAGATCATGTCTAAATAAGATAAAATCTTGAAATTCTAATCACTCGGAATAAGTTTATTTATACTCTCTTCCTTATTTTGCATATTATGGAGAAGCCAGGTATTTAGGTTGATTAATAAACGTGCTGTTTTTTTCCACAGTGAAAAAACAGTATATACTACATGAAACACAGCCTTGTTAATGCTTAGATCTAAAATGTTCCCCAAACATCTCGTGTTCAGAGGTGGAGCTTATGAAAGGTGATTAGATCATGATGGAGTGCTAAATTCATCAGTGAATTCATCCATTGATAAGTTCAGGTGAATGTGCAGTTAGGTGGGGCGAACAGCTTGGAGTTGTGTCACAGGGGGTGTGATCCAGAAAGGTATAGTGTACTTTTGTCCCCAGCTTCTCATCTGCTTCCTAACCACTATGACCTGAGTAGCTTTCCACTACCAGGATCTTTCACAGTGCCATTTCTGTCCTGGATCCTAATGATGATTCACTGAAACTGTGAATCAAAATAAATCACTTCTCCTTTAACTGTAGGTCCCAGAACAGGAAAAGATAACTAATAAATTCCTATAATTGCAGCACTTCCAATTCCCAACCTGTGATTCCTAGAGATGGTCTCCTCCAGATCCTACACTTCAGGTGGCATGGATACCAGTGCCAGAAGTTCAAATGATAGCTGCACATGCCGTGGATGACCTCAAGAACATCTCTTCTAAAGCCCACATGCTTTGAATCACAAATAATGGTACAAAAGTCCTGGCACTATTTGTACTTGTCCCCTGGGAAATATGAAAGTACCATCTGTGTTCCATGCAACTACCTCTATAAGCCCCAGAACCTGTTCAATTACACCCAAATAACCTAAGTAGGTTTACTTTGTGGTTCAAACCTCAAATTGATGGTTACCAGTGTCACAGACACCAACACTATCTGTGTTCATGCAGCAGGACCTAAGGAGAACACCAATCCATACTGTGTAACCACAACTGTGTCTGCTGATGCCATAGGCTCAGGTATCTCACAGCTTCTTCCTGAGAGCATTAGGACAGGTTTCTTTCACCTCTCGTGGCTCAGGAACTGTAGCTAATGGTGCCACAACCCTTAATGTCACTTGTGCTTGCCCTGAGGAACCCGGAGACAATCCTACCCACATTCCAAACCATTGAGACTATGGAAGCTGTTGCCACAAGCCACCATGCCATCAGAAATCAACTTCATGTGACCCAGAGATGTATATTTTTGGGATCCTAGGTCCTTTACATAGTTGTGAAACTGCCTACATGGACTTTCACAGTGTACACTATTGGAGTTCAACTACAACCAAGCATAAAAAATCGTATCAAATAGACATCCTATATTCCATCTAAATGTAAAATAGGTTAAAATAAACTTCTTATAAAACTTATTTCATAAAATCTAAAGAAACAAATATGAATACTACAAAGGCAAACATCAATACAAAGACACAAGAATCATAAAGGACAAATGAGATCTTCAAAGAAGAATAAATCTCCAAAACAAAATCTCAATTCAAACAGAATCTATAATTGTCTTAAAAATAATTGAAAATAATGATCTTTAAAAAGTCAGTGAGATGCAAGAGAATAAAGATAGATGGTACAAAGAAATGACAAAGATAACTCAGGATATGAAGGAGAAATTCATCAAAGAGAAAAAAATCATAAATAACAACTATTTAGAAATCTTATAACTAAAATTATTGAATAAAAAATAAAATCAAGATCTTCTAAAACAGGCAGAATGTATAATTTTGGAACTTGAGTACAGGTCTTTTGAATCAACCTAGTCAGATCAAAACAAAACAGCAAAAAAAAAAAATAGGCAAGAAAAGAGAAAAAGATAAAGTTATGAAATTTCCAGAAAGTAAGGAAAGAAGTTTTATTGAATTATCATTGAGAAATAATTTCACCAAAATAATAGCTGAAAATTGTTAAATATTCAAAAACTTATGAATATGCAGACTGAAGAAGCTAAAATGACTCCCATATAATTTCAATAAAAGCAGACTTTAATCAAGGAATACTATAGTTAAAATGCTAGAAGTACCAGGAAAAAAACAAGGAATTCTAAAAGATCATGAGAAAATTATCACATCACGTGTACAATAAAGCCCATCAGATTTATGCAGATTTAGGAGCAAAATCTTATATACCAGAAGAGAATGTTGTCCACCACCACCACCAGAGGGACAGCCAGACACTAGCCTTTTCCTGTAAGTCAGCGCCATGTGTGGACTTCAGGGTAAGAGAACAAGAAGTCAATAAGAAGCAAGCCCTCTCCGCAAACCAGATCATGCGCAGTCCTTTGGGGGGACGGAAAGGAAGGGGACAGCCAGAACCCAGCCCCTTCCAGCGTGTGGGTTGGGAAACAAGAAGAGTCACCTCTGCCCTGTAAGCAACCTGCTGATCTGGAGAAACAGTCTGTGACGATATTCTAGTGAGGTGAAATGCTATTTGATGCTTGTGGTGTTTGGTGTTTCACTGACTTTGCAGGTGTAGGCCTGATAGTCTGATCATCTATTCAGAGGAACATGATATGAAGTGTGGCATCTATGGGAGATCTCCTTCTGAAGGTGGTAGCCATTGTTAATTCACTATTAACTTGCTTTGAAGACCTGTATCTTTTTCAATCTTTTGTTGGGTTGGGTTGGGTTTTATTCTGTTTTATTTTGTTATATCCATTGTCATGGGCAGTTATTTTAAAGATAGCAAGATATATTATGGTAGCCATTTTGGATTTATAATTGTCTTGTATTGAAGTCCTTTATTGCATTCATTCTTTTTTTTTATTCATTCTATTCTGTCCTGTTTTGTTTTTTTACTATGTCTGAAGGTATCTGCAACTATTTTGAAGACAGTAAGTGGCATTATGGTAATCATTGTTGATTTTGTATTGTTTTGAAGTCCTGTATCACTTGCACTGGTTTGTTTTGATTGACTTTGTTCTGTTTTACCTTGCTTGATTTTATTCTCTTTAAAACAAAATAAAAAAATTTAAGAAGAAAATGTGATGATATAACCATAATAAAGAAAAAAGCCAACAAAAATATTGTAACTACCAAAATCATCCCTCAGAAATAAAGTAGCAGTAAAGTTTTTGCAAAATAAGCAGAAAATAGCAGATCAGACAAGAAATATTTTATTTTATTTTATTTTATTTTTAGGTATTTATTTATTTATTTTTGACTTTTTGAGACAGGGTCTCATTCTACAGTTCAGGCTGGCCTTGAGTTCACTTTGTAGCCCAGGCTGGTCTTAAACTCACAATGATTCCCCCTGCCTCAGCCTACTGAGTTCTGGGTTACAGGCATGAGCCACCATGCCTGGCTATGAAATATTTTAAAACAGTTCTACACTAGAATAAAAGCATGCTAAGTACCATGATGAATATGTACAGTTTACTAAAAGAACAGTCACATAAGAGATAAAGAAAAGATAATCAAAACTTAGCATAACAGCCACCAAATTATAAACATAAGGAATGAAAGATCTGAAAGATCTGAAAATGTAAATATATATACAAAATACATCATATAAAATGACAGGAGGAAGTTTATGATTATCAATAATAACTTTGTATGTAAATGGCTTAAATTCAACAGATATAAGACATAGACTGGTTGATTAGATAACTACATCTAACAACAAAAACTAACCAAAAGACCCAATGTTTTTCTGCATATGAGAAACTTATCTAACTAGTAAAGATCCACTTGTACTAACATTAGAAATTTTAAAATAGATACAACATGCAAATGAAAAACAAAAATGATATCTAAATCAAAACCTATAAAAAGAAAAACAGCTATTATATATTTACAATATTGTCAAGTGAACAAGAAGATTTAACAATTATAAACATAATTGTGCCTACCATAGATTACCACAAATATCTCAAGATAATATTATTAGGAATAAAGGGAGAATTCTACTGTCATGAAATTATAGTGGGGGACTTCAGCATCTTACTTTCTTCAATGAACAGATACTTACAGAACATTTCACATGTTCTTCTCATCAGCATATGAAACAATCTCCCAGAAAGAGCATGTTTAAGCCATCAATAAAGGCAATCATATCATCTGTCTTCTCAGACCACATGAGATAAAACTATAAGTCAACAAGAAAAAGAAGTATGGAAAGTGTACAGATACATTGAAATTGCTCCTAAATGATAGATTAGGAATGGAACTAACTGAAATGGAAAAAATATTTCTAAGTCCAATGAAAATGATAATACAATATACCAAAATCTGATGGGTATAGCAAAAGTAGTACTAAGAGGAAAAATTTATCTATAAAGGTATACATAAAAAAGAAATATAGCAAAGAGCAAGCTACAGATACACTTGGCAGATTTAGAAAAGCAAGAACAAATCAAAGTCAAAGTTAATAGAAATAAAGAAATTGCAAATATGACAACTATAAAAAATAAAATCAAAACTAAAAAAACATATATGAACAAAGGTCTATGAAACAATGACTTGATTTTTGAACAGATAAACACAACTGACAGTAGTTTACCTATAGGAACCAATAAAAAAAGATGAAAGCCAAATAAATAAGCTCAGGACTGAAAAAACAGACATTGCAACTGATAAATAAGAAATAAAGATCATAAAATACTACTCTGAACAATTCTATATTTAAAAAAAGCTTGAACACCTATAAGAAATGGATGCATTCCTGAACATACACACCATCCCAAAATTGAATCAAGAAGTGGAAAACTTGAGCTGATCAATAATGAATAATAATTTTGAAAAGTAATTAAAGATATCCCTCTTAGAAGTTGGCTGGTGTCTTAGTTACTTTTCACGCACTGCTGAGACAGAATACCTAATGCCCAACATTAGGGAGGGAAGGCTTTATTTCTTACAGTTCTTGGAGGTTTCAGTCAATACTCAGTTGGCTCCAAGACACTGTGGTATGGTGGGGCAGCCATTCATGGTGTCTGCCAAACAGCAAGGTGAACCAGCAAGAAAGAGTAAAAGACATGCCTTTTCTCACCCTTACCCTGTATGTCGGCTCTAACCCTGGGTGTGTGCAGCACTCATGCCACCAATCCCAGTGCCAAACTCAGCCCTGTCCATGTTAACATGAGGCCTTAAGTGGACAGGGTTGAGTCTGGCACTGAGATTGGTGGTATGAGTGCTGCACCTGCCCAGGGGTGGAGCTGACATACAGTGTAAGGGCAGGAAGAAGGTAGGTCTTCCTTCTCTCACTGGTTTACCTTGCTGTTTGGTTGCCACCATGAATGGCTGCCCTGCTAGGCTGCCCTGCCTTGCAGTCAGCTGAATGTGGACTGAAATCTCCCAGAACTGTAAAAATAAACCTTTCCTTCTCTAGTTTTGTGGGTCACCACACTATAAGAGCTGGGGATGTAATTCTGTGGTAAAGTGCGTGTCTAGTGTGCACAAAGTTTTGACTTCAATCTCAGCACCACAAAAACAAACAAAATATATCATAAAAAGTCCAGAAACTATTGGTTTCACTGCTGAATCCTACAATACATTTTAAAAAGTAATTCAAATTCTTTTTAAACTGTTTCAAAATACTGAGCTAGAAGGAACTCTGCCAGAATCTTTGTGAGGCCAGAATTATCCAGAAAAAAAACCAGACCATGAAATATGCAATTAAATATACAATCAAAAAGAAAGAAAAAGGTGAAGATAACTACAGTTCCATATTTGTGATGAAAACACAGTTAAAATTCTCAATAAAATAATATCAAAGCAAATTCATCAACCCATCAAAAAGATCTGATGGTATGGTAAGGTGAAATTCATCTTAGGTTGAAGGAGTTTTTGACATAACACAAATCAAAAAATACAATATAACATATTAACAAAATTAAAGAAAATACTTGTATTCTTTTTTCAATAGATGTAGAGAATGCCTTCAAGAAGATTCAACATTTTTTCAGGATAAAATCTCTCAAAAATTAGATACGGATAAACATAATTCGAAATACTAAAGGTTATACATGAAAACCTGACAGGCAATATATTAAACAGAGAAAATCTGAACGTTTTTTTCTCCCAGATTAGTTGTCTACTTTTACCACTTATTTAATATACTACTAAACTCATAGAAAGAACAATTTAATATACTACTGAACTCATAGAAAGAACAGTTAGAAAGAAATAAATGATATCAAAACTGCAAGAGGAAAAACTATGTTATCCTTCTTTATAGATGACACAATTCTATACATGAAAAATCCTAAATTCTCTATCAAATGTTAGAGTTTGTAAATTAATTCAATAAAGTTACAGAGTTCAAATTCAATATATAAGAAACAATAGCATTTTCTATACCAAAAATGAACTTGCTGAAAGTAAAATGAATAAAGTAACCTGATTCACCAGAGTTTTTAAAAAATGTTCAGAATAAATGTAACCAAAGAAGTGAAAGACCTCTATAAGATGAAAGAAATTATATAATATAAAAATCAAGACATTTCATTTATATGTATCAGAAGAATAATATTGTAAAAACAATCATACTGTTCAAAGCAATCTAGGCAGACAATGACATTCCAATCAAAATATCAATGACTTCTTTGCAGAAATAAAAAATATGCTAAAATTAATGTGAATTCATGAAGAGAGCAATCCAGCTGATGAAGTTGCTTCAAAATATACTACAAAATCACACCAATTGAAATGACATGAAATTGGACTAAATACAGACACTTAAATGCATGGAAAAGAATATAGGACATGAAATTAAATCCATGCTCATACACCAAACAGAATTTTTACAAACTCACTAAGAGCATGTAGTGAAGAAAAGACAGTCTTTTCCATGAAATGTGTTAGCAATATTGGATATTCATATGCAAAAGAATGAAACAAGTTCTCATCCTCTCATTATACACAAAATCAACTCAAAATGGTTCAAAAATCTAAATGTTAAACAGAAAATTATGAAATTACTGTAATAAAATGAGGGAAATTCTTCAAAACATTGATACAGGCAATGGAAGTTTAGAATACAGGCAACCAAAGTAAAAATGGACAAATGGAATTATAGTAAACCAAAGAGCTTATACACAGCAAAGGAAATAATTACATAAATTAAGAGACAACATAAAGATTGAGATAAAATATTTGTAAGATGTTAGTCCAACAAGAGATTGATATCCAGAATATACAAGGAACTCTAAAGCTGAACAACAAAACCCCAAATATTCCAGTTAAAAGTGGTCTAAGTGAGGGCAGGGGATTTAGCTCAGTGGCTCAAGTGCTTGCCTGGTAAGTGCAAGGTCCTGAGTTCAATTTCTGATACAAAAAAATAATCTAAGTGGTTAAACAGGCACTTCTTAAAAGACTGAAAAATGGCCAACAAATGCATGGAAAAACATTGTCTCACTAATCATCAGAAAAATGAGTATAAAAACCACAATAATACATAATTTGACTCCTGTTCAAATGGTTAATGCTAAAAAGGTAAAAATCAAAAATAAAAAGCTGCAGAAGATGCACAGAAAAAGGACCCTTGTATACTGCTGGTGGAATATGAATTAGTACAGCCATTATGGAAAACAGTATGCAAATTCTTCAAAAAACTAAAAATAGAACTACCAGATGATCTAGTAATTATATAGTCAAAGAAAGAAAAATGGTTACACTAGAAAAATATGTGTTTGTCCATGTTTGTCGTAATCCTATTTACAATAGCCAAAATATGGGCTCAACCCAGAAGCCTTTTAATGAATGAATGGATAAAGAAAATATAGTATTGTCTTAGCTAACTTTCCTTTTTCTGAGACAAAAATACCCAGCACCCAAAGTTAAAGGGGAAAAGGTTTATGTAATCACAGTTTGAAGAGGATTTTGTGCACAATCGGTGGCCTCCAAAGCAGGGAAGCATGGCAGAGGGGCATTGCAGAGGAGACACAGTCATGGCAAAGCAGATCAGGCAAAAGGAGCAGCAGCAAGTAATCAGTGGCCATGGCAGTTTCCTTCTGTCTGTTTATAGTCCCTTAGAGTGGATAGAACTCACATCCGAAACTATGCCAAACCAATCAGTGGACTAATTTAGTAATCACACACACTTAATGTCAGCTTCACATGCCCTAGATCCAGCCACATCTGAAAAAAGCTCACCTATGACCCCATGAGTCTTTGAGGGGACACTAGACACAAACCATGCCAAGTATAATTTACACCATACAATACTAGTCTGCCATAAAAATGAAATCTTCTTATTTGCACCAAAACAGATGAACTGGAGGTCATTATGTTAAGCAAAATAAAGTATACAGAGATAGACAGATACTACATGTCTCAACAATCTGTGGAAACCATTAAGTCAACTGCATAGGAAATAGGTGGGAATAGTGGTCACCAGAGACTGGGGAGGGAAAAAGGGAAAAGTGAACAGAAACAAATTCAACAAGAGCACCAAAATCACAGAATAGAATTGATATTTCTGATTGTTCTTTAGCACAGTGGAGGAATTGTTGGCTAAAATAGTCTATGCTGTATTTTGAAAGGATGAAGAAAGATGAGTATGAAATTCTCAAGACATGAAAATTATAGATAAATAGATAGAAATGCTCATTTCTCAGATTTTGATTATTATAAACTGTATGCATGTATTGTACTACCATAATGTACCATGTAAAGATGTATAAAATCATAATATCAATTAAAAAATAGAATTCTCTGGTCTCTCTGGGTTCTCAGAGATTCTAACCTGCTCTACTCAGACATTGGAAAGTACTGTAAGGGAATTATTAATTATGCCCCATACTTCTCATTAGCATGTTGAGGCTTCTGCTCTTTCAGTTCTTCCATTCAAATCTTCCACACTCTGTAAACTGGAGATGTAGTTCTCTGGAGAAAAGTTCATCAGACTATTCTTGAACCAAATTAAAGGGGCCCTTGCTTCAATCTTCTTACCACTAAAACTTTGGAAAAATTCCAAGGAGTCCAATCCTGGGTTCATGACTTCCAACTCAAGGGATACAAGAGACACTTGGAAGATGAAAATATCCCAATCGGTGATGTCAACCAAAACACTCTCAAGAGCCCCAAAAGACAGTGCTATGAGGTAGATAACATTCTCGAGGGGTCCAAGTAGATGACACCATAAGGAATCAACTCCCACCCAGGAGACTGTGAGAAGAGGACCTACTAGCTTTGCCATTTCTGAGTGCAGTCATTCATTTTAGCTTTTGTTTCCCTTTCTCTAATGTATCTTTTTTCTGCTCCTGTCCCTCTGCTCTTATTTTTGTTAATCAGACATTTTCTGTGTTGTAACTAGAGCCTGGTGATTTTCCAGTATTTTCTTGAAATAGTTTAGTAGTATACCATTGCTATGTCAAATAATGAGTCTTTCTCACTGAAAAAGTTTTATTTCAATCAAATGTGTTCCAGAACTTGTGTAGGTTTATTATACCAACTCACATAATAGAAATGTGTCCAAGTAAAGTTATAATGTTTGATAATATTCAGTTTGTTCAGCTATTGCAAGCAAAGTGGTATTGTCATATACGGCTAATTGGACTCTCTCCGTTGGCATGCCACTCTGGAGAGCAATTTAGTAATCAATACTTTAAATAGTTAAAATGTCTACACTGCACAACCCAAAACTTCATGCTTAAAGACAGCCTTCCACATAGGGTAAGGAAATACAGACAGAACTAAACACTTTAGAATTGTTTGCCATAATTAAAAAGTGAATGCCACCAACATGAGACCAGATGAATAAATTTTTGCATAATCATACAAAATAATACTATGCAGCTGTGAAAACAAATGGACTGCAACGCATTTTAACATAGGCGAATCTCACATACTAAAGAGTTTAAGAATGCAAATTAGGAAGCATTTACAAAGCATGCTATTTATATAAAACTTTTTAAAAGTAAAACACAATTATATCTTTTCTATGGCTATTTATGTAGAAAATAAAGACTGGAAAATGCTTTATAAATCAATACTAGTGCTTATTTTTATAGGAAGTGAGAGGGAAAGAAAATGAAAACTGAGAATCTGGATGGAAGTTTAAAAGGTTTAGTTTTATGGATAGTATTTCATGGAAGTAATATAGTAATTATATTCCTTATACAAATCCAAGCCAGACACACACATTTACACATAACACTCACAATAAAATACATATGAACAGAGAGAGAGAAAGAGAAAGGGAGACAGACAGACAGACAGACAAAATGGAGACAGAGACACATCAATGTTCACATGTTCACGGTACTGTATTATGGAGTATAGATGCATGTGTAATTGTTTATTTTCTCACATATTTGCTATATTTATTATTTTATTTCTTTTAGAGAAAGTAGAGATATTGATGATTAATATAAATTACACTATTTCTTCTTCTAGTGGGTTTTAATCTGCTTACTCCCTTATACATGCTACCACACTTACACTTGAAGGTCTTTCTAAGGTGGAAATTATTTCAACAAGGGTAACTGATGAATTATCGTTTACAAAACGTAAGACAGTCCATATGATCAAGTTAGCTAAATACCTAAAAGTACACCAAGTTGTTTTCCATAATGGATAGTATAGGCAACTGCCTATTAAACTCTTTACATAGAAGACAGCCAAGGAAAAGTGATTTGTGGTATTCTTTAAGAGAAATCATACATAGACAGTATGTATATAATGTCTTTATGAGTTGCTATCAAAAATACATTTTTTTGCTCAAAAAAATTACAGTGTTTCCTGATGCATTTTCTTCACCTGTGGCACTGGGTCATCTCTGGCTATCCCCCAACTTCAAAGTAGCCATGAAAGCTCAATGCTTTTAATTGATTCAGGACATGGAGGCAGCCACAAAAGGGCAATTAAAGATACTCAAGAAAGAGGATATCCAGAAGTGTTTCAGAAAATGGGAAGGAAGACTGATTGTGTTCAGAGGAAGGGAGAATATTTTGAGACGGATTAATGACACTGTCTTTCACTTTTACTGTAATAATTTTTAATGTGAATATCCACCTTGTTTTTTATCACACCTCATATATATTCATATAGAATCAAATATGTGTCAAACTGTTTATATTTGGACCATGAATACCCTTTACAACTGTGAATATGAGTAAGCATTAAACTGTCACCCAAAAAGCAGAAGGAATGCTGCCATAGGTTAATTGCGTTTTAATCTACGTGGCCTTGACATTGTGACTCATAATTAATCACTAGTGATGTGGACATGTCATTTCATACTGCACTGCGGAAGTGTGTAGAATATTGGTTGCTGACATGCAAATGCAAATTATGAAAATTTTAATGACCTTTTAGTATGGAAAAGTCGCAATTTTGTGTGACAAAATAATGTTTGAAGTTAATAGTAAAATAACCCCCAAACAATGAGAAACTTAGTCCTTCCTATTTCTTTGTAAGTAAAGAGTGCTGCCTTGATCAGATTTATCAGAACATGAAGATATTCCTGCACGAATTTCTGTCCTAGTGAGAGATGGAGTGCTTATGGAACATAACTTCACTTATGCCATGCTAATTATCATTTAGGACACATCATAGAGTATATAGCATATAATCAGAGAATAACCACTTGCTTATAACGTTATAGTCTATTAAAATTACTCCCTCAAGTATTATTAGAATTAACAAATTATAGGATTTTATTTTAATATGAGGCATATTCTATGCGCGCTATTAATATCTATCTAACGAAATAAATTTTTGACATAAATTTTCTGAATTCAATGTGATTTTTATGCAAATACTATTTACTCTGGGGTGTCTCATTCCTTTTCAAATACTGTTATGTTTCTTCGATTTCTTTAGAAAACTGTAAGTGATTTAAAAAGTACAATATATCTCCATGTTCTCTGATTAAATGACTTATTTTTTCAAAATGACTGACCTATAGAACTTGCTGAGCCCATTCTAGTTATTAAAAATGCTAAACAATTAGAATATAATAAGTACAACATTTTCAGGTCTTAAAATTTAATATTGTAAATTGAGATCAGCAGGAGAGATACTACTGCTTGAAATGTAATTCATTCATGTGCACATCCTTTTTGAAAATTTTTTGTTAGTTTTCTGAGAAAGGGTCCTTCTCTGTAATTCAGGCTAGCCTCTTGAGTGCTGGGATTAAAGACTTGGGCCAACACACCTGGCTATTGATCTATCTATATCTATATCTATATCTGTATCTATCTATCTACATATATTCTTATCTTAAATATCAAGGTAATGTTTTTGAATATCAACTGTAATAATGAAATATGTTTCTGTACACTCTATTTTCTGATGCTACACTGATATTGTAAAGCTACATTTTATAGAAGAGTATTAATCTTTTTAAATCACTAAAAAGAAATTGATCCAAGATTTTTAAAAATTTAAATATAATAAAGATCAAATTTTTGTAGAACACAAAGGTCAATTATTTTTTGTGAAAGAAGCATTGATGTTATTTCATGTTTGAATTTACTTTTTTGCACTCCTTTAATTCTATCTTATTTGGAATGAGCTCATAATAGTTTATTTTCTGTTTGTTGTATTCAACTCCTCAGAATCAACATTATTCTTCTCAGTTTGAAAAGTGATTGATTATTTCCTGGAAGGAGCTTTAGAAAACAGTAAGTAGATCATAGATTTTTTTTATTATCATTTGGGAAAGATGTCCAAAATTAATTATTTTCATTTTACAATTTAATCACAGAGTTCGATAAGATACATGGATGCTATAATTTGAAAACCAAAACAAAGAATGTAATGTAATGTTCTCGGTTGGGTTTTTAAAATGTTAGCACAATACAAGTGTAAAACATTTCCATGGAGACATAGTTTATGTTGTAAAGCCAATGCTTTCCTTCAAGATTTGAAGCAGTCAAGTATCTAACACAAATAAATTTAATCAGACTCTGCAAAGGAGCCTTTATATTGGAAGCAACGCCTTTTATCCATGATACTTGAGGACTTGGGCAGAGTTAAAGAACAGAAAGCTGAGCGCACGTGTTAGAGGACTCAGTCACCAATGACATTATGATACTCCTTGTTTTCATTGTGAATGAAAATAAAAGGCATACTATCCAGCAGAGTAATTATTAAGGAGGCACAAAATAAAACTCCAAGGTTTTCTTTGATAACCACTGTAAATTATGCTTTCTAACATGTAGACTTTTCTAAAATGTTTTGTGTTATCTCTGCTTTCCCAGTACCCTATGTCCTTGGTCTGCCTAAAGGATAAACCAGCATAAATGAACAGAACACAAAGATGGACAAAATGATGTCATCTTTTCCCAAAAATATAGAAATGTGGAAGCTTCACACTACATTTTTTAATGTTAATATGTAACAAAATCTTACTAGTAAAGACTGCCAGACAAGGAACTTATTAGCATTAATAAAATGGAGATTAGTAGCAGCCATAGCAAGACCAACAATGTTGTCATGTTAAGAACACTGGACTACTAGTATATCAGGGGAAATGGAATGACCGTGTGTCTGTACATTTTATTTTCTTTGGTATGGCCAAGAAATCTGACAGTATTTCTTCATATGCAAAAAGACAAAAAAATAAAGTGCATAAAATGACAGTAAAGTGGATGCTTAACTGCTTAAATAAACTCATAATATTCATTTATTTATTCATCGATTCATTCATCCATTCAGTGATTATTTATTCATTGTCTAGTATTATTCAAACACTGAAATTCAGAGGTGTGTGTGTGTATGCATATGTGGTAATTCTACTACTAGTAGCAATAGTGCTATGCATTGTACATGAACTCTGGCACAAAATGCACTGAATTGAATTACTAGCCAACTGCTTTATTAGCATGCAACTTTGGGCACATTCTTTAATTTCTTAGATTTTGTGTGTAATGTGTGAATAATAATCATGGTGGATCATAATGTACATGTGTATTAAAAGAATGAGCACAAAGATACTAGAGAGAGACTGCTAACTGCCCATCGAAGTCTATCCTCCCTTTCTTCAATCTCACAGTTAAGACAAATCCCATTTGCTCATCCATTTAGTTATGGTCAAGTGACTAGATTATCTCCAAAAATTAGAAATAGAAACGATATAGGAAATTTTTGTATCTGGCCTACATAAACTTCCCCTATTTCTCTTCCTTTCTGGGGTAATATCGGTAGTGATTATGGGAACCATGGAAGCTACACATCTCAGGTTTGTAAAAGGCAGAAATTCTAGTAGCCTAGGTTCCTGAAAGACTCTGTGTATGTGCTTCTGTGTGGTCATAAAGCAAGGAGAGATAAATAAACGGATCATTGTAGTTATGCTCTGTAAAGTATTCAGGGAAACACGGAGAAGGGTTAGATAAATCATGTCCTGAGGAACAGGAGAAATCAAGAGACACATGTAAGAGAAAGATTTCCAGAAGGGCGCTTAAGCTAAAACTTGAAGTACAAGTAGAAACTAAGAAATGAGGGGAAGAAAAACCATCCCATTGAGTAAAAATCATTATTAAGCGAGCAGAAACGGCATGATGTATTCTAAATATTTATAATATTTTCCACTTAGATTATAAAATGGAATTTAAATATTATGAGAAGATAAAGCTGTTATTGATGACACATGCCCAATCATTGAAAGTCTCCTATGCAATGGTAAATTGTGACATTATTCTACAGTCCAAGTCAGATGAAAGTTCATTTATAGATATTTACCCACCTGTACCAAAAGAACCTGACTTCATTCAGGAGTTTTGTCAGTGACCTGGCTAAGACAAAAACAAAACAAACAAACAAACCATGATATGCAAATTGACCAAAAGCCAAAGATCTATTGTAGTGACGACAGTAGAAAGGAGATTCAAAATATTTCTCAGTCAAAATGTATAAGACCTGTATTACAATTTGAAGAATACTCTTCCAAATACACTTTGGTAGTAATTTATATCAGAATGATGTGGATATAACATTCGAAAACAGACATCATATGAGACAATGTGTTAACAATAAAATTAATAAAATGACACATGCAATATTCCATACCATCGAGTTAGAACCATTAAATAGAAACACAGAGAAAATATATTAGTTTGATAGGGCAACCTCAACAAAGTAATACATATTATAGGGGCTAAACAACAGAAATCTATTTCCTTAAGGTTCTGGAGGCTAGAAGTTCAAGATGAAGTTGGCAGTAAGTTGCTTCTGAAGCCTCTGTGTGTGTCTGTGTTGTAATTTCTTCACATGGAGCACAGTTCAGATTGGATTAAGTTTCAACCCAATGAACTCACTTTATTTGATTACATCTTTTGAATCCAATTCTCAAAATAGGTGTAAAATGGGGTTACGTCTTAAATATTTGAAATTGGCAGGTGTACAGGGAAGAGATTCACCCACTAACAGTGATCAATCACAGATTAAGAAATAAATCCAGGTGTGGTGGCACACAGCAGTAATCCCAGAACTCAGGAGGCTAAAGAAGGGGTTTGTTGTGAGTTTGAGACCAGCCTGGGCTACAAAGTGATCTCAAGGACAGCCTGAACTGCATAGTGAGACCCTGTCTCAAAAAAAGACAAAAAAAAGAAGAAGAAAAGAAAGAAAGAAGGAAGGAAAGAAAGAAAGAAAGAAAGAAAGAAAGAAAGAAAGAAAGAAAGAAAGAAAGAAAGAAAGAAAAAAAGAACTTTCTGACTGCTAGTGCTGAGGAAAGCCAGAAGAGTCTGTCTTCATGTGTGCTAAGCTCTTTCTTCAAGCAGATGGTACGATCGAGGTTGAAAATAAAATTCTTTTACTTGGAAGAAATCTCAGACTAAAATATATTCTTGCTTTTGTTAATGCAATAATTACTAACCAGTAAACTATTAACTAGAAATTATCATCATGCATTTTCTTCCGTTCACAGTTATGTTTCCTTATACAACAGAATAATTGATAGCCAAAATATTAGTGAAATAAAGCTGTCTGGGTAAATTGATCAGTACATGCAACAGATTATTAGACACACTATACTCTAGATATCTTTATGGTACATTATGACTTCAAAAAATTTGAATGTATTTTATAACTTTACATTAACAGGATAATAATAGTAAAGTAATTATTAGGCTACCCAATTTGCAAGTGTGGACATTGAGACAAAGAGATCAGAAAAACTGTCCTCAGTCAGTAGCAAATACTGAAGCTCAGACTGATGTAAAATTCCTTTTTCTCCCTGTTTTTCAATCCTGGGTCTCTGTGGTATTAGGCACATGCAGAAGTATATCCTGTGCCACAGGACGTAAGAGTGCATCATTCAAAACAGCCACTTTTCTTCACTGTTGTCATTAAATGGTTGTTTCTAAATCAAAACAAGCATGGATACAAGTTGAAATGAGGCTTGATCTCTGCTTAAATTTTAAGGTGAAAACAATTTAGGATATTTTTTCTTCATGACACTTATGTAGAAAATGCCCTGGGAACCCCTCTGGTACTACTATACCTTCAGGAAAAGTTCAAGAAACTTCAACAGGGTGCTGTCTCCTTGCAGTGGAGGGACATTGATCTTGCTTGAAGAAGTGATATTTGTATGCAACTGATCATCCGTCTAATAGAAACTGCTTATAAAAATACCCTGAACAGCAAGCAGTTGCTTCATTCACAGCTAATTAATCCATCAGAGAGAGCCTCAAGTAGTAATTACTTTCACTCCTCTTCAATCAACCTGGACCAGATTTAAACCCCTGACCCTGAGAGAAGACTCTAATCTCAACCTTCTGGATCCGTCATTTTATAATATCTTCTGGCATGTTCAGAATAGTGATAACCAATTAATGAAGGATATTGTTTATTTTTAATCTAGCACTGGAAAACACAAATGAGGTTATTTTGCTAACGGGGTTGAGTTTAATTATGTTTAAAATTCTTTTACTTTAATTCTTGCAGTGCATCAGGTTTTTTTCCTTTCTGAAATGAGTATTATTTGTTGGTTCTTTAGATCTTGCTACCAAAACAGGACATTTTGAAATGGTTAGATGGATTGGAACATTTTGATGTTGGGGACATTTCGATGTTGCTGAGTTGAAATAGCTATGTTAAATTGTAAAATTACTTTTTTAACTGTCAAGTAATGTGAGCAATGTATATCCCTGCATTTTTCTCTCTCAGAGTTTTACCTATACTATAGATTTGGGACATTTGTAATGGTCACTAATCAAGAAAGACATAAAAAAGGAGTATACATTTACTGGGTGAAAAAAATTATATATATATATATATATATATATGGCTTTTTTTACTCAACTGCACAAAAATTTACTTCACATTTATTCAACCATATCAAATGAGTCTCTGCACAGTTTTGTTTTGCTTTTATTGTTTAGCAACTGGATTCATCCAGGCAGATCATAGGATACTAAGCTGCTTCCCCTAGGGTATCTCAGCAACCTCCCTTCCATCTCTCCCCTAAATGAGAGTCTTGTGAGTATAGGCAAGAGGACAAATGGGACATTTTTCCAGTAGACCCTAAATGTTAATGGATTCATAGATTTTCTAGAACAGTGGTTCTAAACTTGTGGATGCCTCAGAAACCTTGCTAGCACACAGGATCTTGGGTCCCGTGCTGAGATTTTTGAACTTAGAAAGTCTTTGTGAGACAGTAGGGGAGTTGGAAATTTGCATTTCTAACAAGTTCCTGAGTATTGCTCCTGCTCCACATCCAGAGACGTCTGCACTGAAGACCATTATCCCAGAACTGGACACTTATTTCAGTCTTACTCTAGATGCTCTCAGAACTCAGAAGACTATAAAGTCTCGCTTTTGAGAGCTTATAGACATTTTGCAATGGAAATAGTATTTAACTTTGTCTTCTGACTCTTCAAATGTTTCTGCCAGTACATTTCTATCCATTGTTAATTAGCATTTTGAGTCCTATAAAATTATGTCTCTAAATCTTTGTACAAGATCCCTTGCTTCTCTCTCACCTGGCAACCAAGCTATCACTCTTAAGAATTTGCCTTATGTTTTTTCTTAGTAATCTCCACACAATTTCCCTTCCCCCAGACGGCTGTCTGTCTTAATCCTGGTGACTGAGCCCAGGGCTGCCTATATGCTAAGCAAGGATTCTGCCACTGAGCTCTTCTTTCTGTCCTTCTTCCACTAGATGTGATAGCTAGAATAGTATCTATCTCATCATGAGAACATCTTTCCCACAAGCCTTGCTGGCATTAAAATGTATGTACTATCGTCTTAATGGGCTCCTGCTTCTCTTTTTCTTTTAGCAGCAATTAAGTTTCCTCTACATATAGTATTGGCCTGACACAAAGCCATGATGAGTGGAAATGCAGTGTAGTACAATGATTAAGGGCCCTATTTATAATGATTAAACCACCTAGGTTCAAATCCTATTCTTTCCATTTACTATGTTCCTTTGGGCATGTGGACAGACATATAGATATATCAGAATGTCACACTGTAAAGTGTGGAGGGTAGTAACCCCTAATCTCATGGAGTTGTCCTTCTGAGGTATGAGGAACAAATGTATTATTTTGTTTGAACAGTTTCGTTCAATGCCTGGCACACAGCAAGTATATAAGTACATAGAGGACTAACTATAAATTTTATTTTAGTTCTTCCTAGAGCTAAACTATCTTATCCTTCAATATTTCAAGAAAAGCAATTTTATCCTCAGTGTTGTTTAGAAATCTATTCATTCATCTCTGGCTGAAATCCTCCTTTCCTACTTCTCCTCAATCCAGTGCAGAATTGCTTCTGCGACTAAGCTCTCTTCCTTTACAAGGTCATCATTAAGCTTCCACCCACAAATCCAAAGCTTCTTTTCTGTCCTCAGTTTAATGCACTTTTAACTGTTCAAAAAATCTTTCTTTGCTTTGTCTTGATTTAGATTCATCTTTTCTTTATACATTATAATGAGGGGTTTTTTTGCTTAAATAATAATTTTTGCACTGTGATTTGGTTTGTATTAAACTAGCACCAAAGAAGCAGGTTTGAAAAGCATAATAAAATATACAATGAAATCCTATAATCTTAAAATAAAATTCAAATAACATAGGTGCATACAGATTACTGAGATACATGTGCACCTAGGCAAGCCAATGGTTTTTCCCTCTTTCCAAGTCTGAAGGATCAGAGAAGAGGACTCTTGGTGGACTGGATTAGGTTTCATTTAATCTTTGTAGAACTGTGGCCTAGAACATGTATACTTCTCAGATTCAAAGAAAAATCACATTCTGATTTGTGCCTACTGTACTGAAAAGAATTTTTTGTAGCAATGTTTTATGAGAATATAGTCCTTAGGGTCTTATCCCTTCTTATTCCTCCAATAATAGCCACATTGAAATATCTATTCCCCTAAAATTTTAGTAACTCTGGAAAATGCTTGGGTAAATGATTTTCTTGACCTCAATATTTTCCTTTTGATGTTCTAATGCTCTGTATATAGCAGCATCTAAGGAGTAACCTGGCTGGTTTGAACCAGATATATTGTAGTCATTTTACCAAATATGGGTATGCTGGAATATTTTCTCATGTCAATTAATAGTATTCTATAATATTTTCCAAGTATAAAGAGTATCCTATGGTATCAAAGTGACAGAATGTAAACACTCCCACAATACTAGCACTTACATTTTTCCTGTCTCTTGATGATATTCGCACATATATTCTATTAATTTGGTATATCTGTGTATAAATCTTTGCATATTGTGTTGTTTCCTTAGGAGGTTTCCTTAGAAGATGTGATAGTTCAAATAATATCGATATTTTAAGGCATCCAGCAGATATTTCTCTCCCATGAAAATATTTAGGGGAAGACTATTCCTATGAAATGGAACCTGAGACCATGAAGTAAATATATATTTGATCGACTCCAGAAAGAAGAGGATGGCCAGCACGGCAGGGACCAAAAGATGAAAGGTAAGTAATAAGAAATAAGTTATAAAATTTGAAGGTTACCAGATGATTGGGTGGGAGTTGAAGATGGGAGTCACTGTAGGCTCTTTTAAGAACACTGGCTTTGATGCTGAGACAGACAATAGAATGTTGTGTGTACAGCGTACGCATTGCCCGACAGATTTCAACAGTGCAGAGAAGAGACTGAAAGGTCATGTGGGCAAATGAATTTAGGCCCATTAGAAGATGATTCCCTTTAATATGGAAGAGATATGAGGTGGTGATGAATTGGAGCACAGCGATGGCAATATGTGAAAGACTTCAAATTTTAAATATATTTTGTGAATAGAACTTCCAGGAGTTGTGTGTTGAGTGACTATGAAATCTAACAAAAGAAAAAAAGTCAGACGTGACTAAGCATCATAATCTGATCTGGAGTTACCATTCAATGAGTTCAGAAAGACCAGAAGTACAAAAGGTGGAGATAGAAATTGAGACCACTTAGGTTGTAGGCACAGAGGCCAAGAAAATGGTCACTGAGAACTTGGCGACTGAACTGCCTAACTAGGTTAAAAGGGAAGAAATATATAATAACCTCTTTTTCTTATTTTTTTAACCTATCAGGTACATTATCCCTTGTGTCATAACTATGACACATGTAATATTGACTGGATCAGGAACAAAAAGCAGAGTTTGGGGGGGCAAGTTGTTTCATTCCCTAGAGCCGCAGTTTGTGCACCTATGAAGCAGGACAATAGTTTAATTGCATGAATTAAGTGAATCGATTAAAAAATGGGGCTTAGGATGATGTGTGACACATAGTGAATTTTCAACACATATCAGCTCCTCCATTTTCCTCCACAAACTATAAATTCTCTTCTGAATAGAAACTTTGTCCTTATACAGCTCATAGCATGGAAGATAGTACTTTACAGTTAGTAGGTGTGCAATGCTTGTTGGTTTAAATCGAATAAGTACTAGCCCACACATTTCAACCTCCTTTTTTGCTGATCTCAAAACATATGCATAAATGTCATGCAGGGTTAGTTGCATATGTAATTATTCCTACTAAACATTCATGTCGTTCCTCTCTAGCCAATCCGTTATTTACTTTGATAAATTTTATTTCACTGTAAACTGCTTTGACTGATAATATTTTTAACCTGGCAAACCTAGGATAAGTGAATTTGTATATAGCATTTTCCACTTACACAATTCACTTCCTTTAATAAAACTGTGAAACCCATTGTTCTCTCTTATTCAGGCCAAAAAAGAATGAATTGTACTTTGATTCCTTCCAGAAAAGGTAGGAATATGAAATAATTATGTCTGGGAAATCTGGTGTGTGATTTTTGCAGCAGTTTTGGGGTGTGCATATCTTTTAACTGTTACTTGGGAGAAAAAACAACATTTTGCTGTGTTTCTTAAGCACAGTGTGATATGCAGTGTTTACATGAGGGCTGTGTGGCTGTCAATAGGGCTAACTATGAGCATATGAATTGTTCCTTTCCCTCACTTCAGTATCTATCACCTACTGTTGAAATATCCTTAGTGATAGCAGTTTTCTCTTGTTTACCATTTTTGCAATGGCACCCAATGACAAGGAGACAGCTAATCAGTTAGCTGACCAAACTCAGATAGGATGCCATAGAAGCATTTGCAGAAAAATTGGTATTTTATGTTCTTTTTTAAGGTTTACGGGACAGGAAATTCCAAAACCTTCTTCAATTTATGATAGAACCATACACCATCAAGAAATGCTTATTTTCCCTTTAACTCTCTCATTTTGTGGCTTAGAGATGTTTGTTCTTTTATTTTTGAGCCACACAAATCTTTATTTTGCAAAAAATTCTTAAAGTCAGTGCAAAAATAATTGTAATGACTATTTGGGTATAAAACTGTGTTTTGAAAACTTTCTCTTAGTGTCTTCTTCTGAGCAAATTTCTGTCATTTAAAAGTATTCATTAAGTATGCCCAGCATAAACCATGATAGGATTGAGATAGGATAGAAGAAATAAGAACTTGGTAGAAAGGAGACAAGGAAATTAAGATTTTAAAAATTGTACTTTCAAAAAGAACTGAAGCCTTGAGACCTAAACCCAGTTTTTTTATTTTTCTTTTCTCCTTTTTTTGTATTTTTTTTGTTTGCTTGTTTTGTTTTGTTTTGTTTTATCTCTTTCTCTTCTCCCAAAACAGAGTAAACCTGGGCAATTCCCTTTCACCTACTGTTATGGTTTGTGTGGTTGTCCCCCCACAAAGCCTCATGCAATCATAGAGTTGACCGAGCTTAGCATTTGTGATTGGTTTGTTGTCTAGCATTGGAATCAGTGGTGTGAGTGCTGCACCCACCCAGGGTGCATACAATATAAAGGAGAGAAGGAGGCGTGCTTTCCCCTTCTGCCATTTTGCTCCTGTTGCTTCTGGTATCTGCCCCAGTTGCCATTTTGCCCTCAGCCCCACCGCCCTGACTTGGAGCCAGCTGATTATGGACTGAAACCTCCAAAAACTGTAAGCTAAACAAAACATTCTTTCCTTCATTTTGGGCGTCAAGTATTTTGTCTCAGCAAGGAGATAAAAGTAACCAAGATACCTACAATTGGGTTTGCCCCTTTCCTTTGTACATCAATCGGTCCTCTTTCACCTTTGACTGGACCAGTTTCATAGGATTTCCTCTATTAATGGACCAATGTCTCACTATGGGTGAGCCACCTTCTACCCACTAGATAAGACTAAAACTGTTGATTATTGAATTTCACAAATTTCTGCCACCCAAAACACATGAGAATTCCCTATGTCCAACCTGTACCTTGTCTCTTTTCTCTGAGCACCTGCACTCCAGTCTTGAGTGTGTCCTATATCTACCTCTAAAGTACCTTCTCATGTCTCTTTTACTGACACATCTTGAAAATTCTTTTTCCATGACAAGAGTCAGTAAACCCACAAACTTATTTTAAAAGAGTGGGTTAAACTCTTTATTTTAACCATGAGAACCACCAGGTCCAAGCCAATGATAGGATTACTTTTCTGATAAGATTCTTATTCTACTAACAAATCCCAGTAAAAAATGATAGCTTCCATGTTTTTGAAATTGATGAAATTAGAAAAATATATATGTATACATGCATATATCTGTATAGGTATGGATTTACAGACATACATGTCTTCTGTGCTTAATGTCTAAGTGTGCTAAAAGTTAAATTTAGGCTGTTGCACTTCAGTATCTAATATTAAGTCAGAATGCAGTGTAATTGTATTATAGGCAGCTAAGTTAGATAAAAAGTAATATACAGTCAGAGAGGCACTGAGCTCTCAAGGAAGTCACCAAATAGTAGAGACATCAGAGTTGTGACTGGAGGTGCATTTGAAGAAGGTAAGACCTGGACATTAAAGTCACAATTGCCAGACTTCCATACTTCCCTAACAGATGAATAGAAACTTGGTACTATACTGTAATTAGCACCACTCGGTCCATTAGGTCCAGATATACATCAGACAATTATGTGGGTGACCAGTATGCCTGCATCTATTCCTTCCCCAAAATGGTCCTGTTTTAAAAATCCTAGATAAGCCAGGTTTAATGCTGCTATCCATATGCCTTTGGTACCTGTCCCATTTCTCTTTTGGGTCAATATTAGTTAAATGGTTATACTTGTAATCTCATTGGTTGTGTGTTGTTTGACCCACTTTGCACCCTATAAAACATTCTGAGGAATGACCTCGGTGGCAACACATTTCAAGAACCCTTTTTGTTTCTCAGGGGTTGTTCCTATTCCCAATACAGCTTTCCTACTCGTAATCACCTTTGTCCTTTGGAATTCATTCTTTGATTTCAGGGGACACAAGCTAGGCACATATGACATTCAGCAGGTTGGTAGTTATATTTCTCCTATATTAATTGTACATGGAATAAATGGACTAAAACTGGTGCTATAGTCAGGGGTTATAAGGAGAACAACTACATACAGGACACAGAATTTATAATACTGTTTTATGATGGTCACCCAGAGTTCAATAGAAGAAAGTACAGGAAAATCTGGCCACAACACTAAAGACCCAGGATATTCAGCCAAGGGCCTGGATCCCACACCAATGTCCTGCATGAGTCCAGCTAAAGACCCAGAGCGCATGACAATGCCTTCCACAAATCCAACTGGACATCTAAGAGCCCATGATAAGGACTAATACCAGGCTATTTTATGGATCTGCGCTGGGAAGGCCAAAGGTCAGCAGTGGAAGCTAGAAAGTCTACACCAGTGGGGTGAAGAAGCTGTGCAGTGGGTTGAGGGTTCTACACTGGAGCTGAGAAATCACGCTCAAAATAAGAACCAGAGCTCTCCTGAAGAGTGTCACAGCCATCCCCAGCGGCAACAAGTTCCCAAGCTCCTCCAATGATGGAGGAGTGAACGAGGTCAGGAAGTCAGTGTGACAAGCTTCCTCAGTACACATCTTCCCCTGCAGAGCCAGGGAGCTCCCCCAAGGTGAACCACAGCCACTCTCATCGCTGAGGTCCTGAGCTCCTCTGACAACAATGGCTGAATCCATATTGAGGAAGCCAGCATGACAAGCACCTCCAGGAAAACAACTGGCTTGAAACAGCAACTCTTAGGAGAACCCACAGTGCCTCACTCTTCTTCTCCACATCTCTATTTATACCGGCAACTTTCCTCAGGTGGACCATCTACACTCAGCACCTTGCTGATGTAATTCAGCTGGTGTTAAGCTGACTACCAGTTTTTAATCCATAACAATTGGTTAAAAAAAACCATACAATCTGAAAAAACAAAAATAGAGCATAAAGAAAACAATTAATTAGTGAAGCAAAACATCACATATGAGGCCAACCATTAAGTGCAGACAGAACAGGCAAGCAGATGTCCATAAATACAAATGGGCATGATTAAATTAAATAATAAATTAGATATTATGATTCTTATGGCTGGTTTCAGTTTTGAGGCATATTTATAAAATTATAAGTGATTACAAGTTAAGACATTTACAATTTAGTATTAAGTTTGTTTTCTTTTTTTTAATGTATCATTTTGGTCAATTTTAGGTCAATCTGCATGACCAAGTGATGATGAAAATCTAAAATGTCTCTTTTAAAACTATCACCTAGGCAATGTGAAGTTCATGGAAATGAACAGGGTGCCATTCATTAGCATGTCAAAGATGCTTCTTCAACAGGATGCCATTAAATCATCGTGGTGATAATTGAGACACTAAAAAGAGACAGATGCTGGGTCTGTAGTTCCTAAGATCTTATAACCCATTAGCAATTAAATTTCAATGAGCTAACATAACTTCACTTTCACTAAATTAACAACTGGGAATATTCTTTTTGAAGCTGTCTTTTTCTAGACGAGTTCTGCCCAATTTTAAAAGCAAATTGGAATGCCATTACAGTGTAGGAATAAGGAGACAGAACATTCAGGTATGGGGATGTGTTCTACGCTCAGAATTGGAATTTGGATGGCAGCCAAACAAACCAAGGCTGGAACTAGCAAGCCACATAATGTCAGAGTGGCCTGATGGATATTGCAGTTTTGAAGAACAAAATGTATACATGGAAGATCAGTTTCTTAAGGGAAATACTGTAACTAACCTGTCTAGGTAAGGAAGATAACCTCAGAGACTGTACATCAGTGACTCATGGGAAAATAGGAAGGCAATGTCATTCCAATCTGACTGTCTGTGTTAACCAAGATGGATAATTCTTGTATAGGCAGCTGAATTAAATAGAAATATTATAGGCAGTCAGACAGAGTCAGGCCCTCCAAGGAGCATGCATAAAGGGCCAGATGTCTTGTAACCTTGGAGGAGACAGACACCTCCTGTTGTGGTCCAGATCCCAAGACAAAAGGCAAAACAAATGCAACCACACCCTAAGTATAAACATTAGGGATTAAGTATGGATCACCTTGAGAAGCCAGGAGTTACCATCCCAACTCCCTACAGAAAGTCACTGTTCCATAAGAATGCTCGCCTGCTACATGGCTGGCTTCACCATTTGTCCCTGAACAATTAATCTTATTCGTTGACCACAGGTTCTATCCCACCTCATGCCTGTCTGCCTTGTGAGTTCCCAGTTTTCCCCATCATGGTTTTACTCTGTAAAAGTCACTAAAAAAGTTTATAAAAGTCTTTGGCAACCCACTCGGGATCCCTTCTGTCTGTCAGAAGCTTTCTTTCTCTCAATAAGTATTTCTGCTCTTAACCTCCATTGTTCTTAAAATTCATTCTTCGATTTTGGAGAACACAAACTCTTACCAGATATATAGTAGGTTGGGAGTTTTGGTCCCCTGCATCAATTCTATATTGTAGCTTTAAAAAGTGTCCAAACATATTATTGGTTTAATACCATCACTGGATGAGGACCAAGGAATTTCCACTCAAGAGGAGATGGGAAATTCAACTTGGTCCCAGGCAGGGTCTTAAGTGTTTTGTTGCAGAAAATCATTTCAAGACAAATCAGTGATAAGTACAGGTAGATTTCTTAACCAGAGTTAGGATGTAAGAGACAATAGGAGCGACTTCTGCTTGCATAGTTCAAGGGAACACAGCTGTGACAAAAAAGATCAGGCTGTATCATTAACAAAAGAAAGAGAGCAGATTTTATGGATTGTCTGAGGTGATCTAGGGCCCAGCTGATCATTATCTCCATTCAGTTTGTACAGACTGGCTCCACAGAAGTCCTCACTGAATTCCTTCTCCCTGAGGTGATTTTTTCTGCTTTGGGCACTGTCAGTTTTGGAGTCTCTTTAGTGATATCTCAGGTGACTTTAGGTTTGGGGCAATGGTAGATGTCTAGAAGCTTAAAGGTACTTGAATATCCATGTAAATCTCTTATTTTGTGGTCCTTAGTCTTGAAGAGGATTGAAAAATGTTATGTAAATTTAGGTCTAATCAATCTTGTATTGCCAGATTTTAGTTAGATGCTCTGTAAAGGATTAAAATGCTTCTAATGCGAAGTTTAGCAGTGATTGACCTAAAGTTCTAAGGTAATGTGACAGATATAAAGTGAAGATTAAATTATATTCTTTTTTTGTTATAGACAGCTGAGTTAAATAGAAATATTATAGGCAGCCAGACAGGGTTAGACTCTCAAAGAAGCCAGTGCAGAAGACCAGATACCTTGCAACTCTGGGAGACAACAAATACGTCTCCCTACAGGGCCAGATCTTAAACCAAAAGATAAAACAAATGTAGCCAAACCCTAAGGATAAACATCAGGGATTGACATTCTACATAGGAATCTATCACCTTGAGGAAGCCAGAAGGAGCCACTAATCCAACCCCTATAGGCAGAGACCCTGTTCTGTATTCATGCCAGCTTGCTATGTGAGTTGCCTCCCTGTTTGATCCCGATTTAATCAATTTTACCTGAGCAACTATACTCGTATTATTGATTGACCATAGTTCTGTCCCACCACATGCCCACCTGCCTTGAGAGTTCCCATTTTTCCCCTCCTTGGACTTGCCTAACCTTGGAGTTTTGCTGTATAAAAATCCTTAGAAAAGACAGGGTCCTTGGCAACCAACTCTGGATCCCTGTCTCCTCCAAGGTTGTAAGATATCCGGTCTTCTGCACTGGCTCATTTGAGGGGCTAGCCCTGTCTGACTGCCTATAATATTTCCATTTAACTCAGCTGCCTATAGCATAATGATGCAGATCTTCTGTTATCAACTATATCTATCCCTCAAATACTAGTATAACTTGGCAGGCTACATACCTTCTCTGATTAAGAATTTTCTAGTGTGCTACTATAAGCTGAATTAGGTCACCCCCAAATTAAAAAAAAAAAAAGAAAAGAAAAGAAAATTGAAGTCCTAACTCCAAGAAACTTTAAATTTGACTCTAGTTGCAGACAGTCTGTTATGTTTCATCAACTTTGTCAATTTGAGAAGTTTTGTTTAGAAAACAAAAACTCTAATTAAATGGCTTCAGCAGTCGTACACCTGAGAGAAGACCCAACCTAGGGCAGTTTATCTAAGGTATAAAAGGGAAATGAAGGAAGATGCGTCTCCTTCTGTGTCTTTGGAAGAGCTCCAGTCTTCACCTTCACCTTGGACGTCATGTCCTGGCTTCCAGGACAGACTCTTGAGCCTCCCAGAGCAGACTCATCCACCTCCTGGTATGGACTCGCATGGAACACTGCAGAAAGTTCCAGACCTTGGACTGAATTCTTCTGCCTCCAGTGTGCAGACACCCTCTACACTCTTCCCCATCTGACTCTGTCAGTAGCCACTGTAAGCCAATCTTGTAGTTTCTTATACATTTATGTATCTTGTGTTATATGTTTTTCTCTAGCAAAACACTCACTGACCCACAGCCTTTAAAGAGAAAGCTGAGACTAAACAAAGTCTCCAGGTTGGACCCTAATTCAATCTGACCTATGGCCTTAGAAGAAAAGAAGATTCAGAAGATAGCCATCATAAAGCCTAGAAGAGGGACCATTGGAAGAAATCAAAATGTTTAACGCCTTGATTTTGGACTTCTGATCTTTGGAACTATGAAGAAATACATTTCTGTTGTTTAAGCCTCTGAATTTGTGATACTTAATTATGAAAAGTCTAGCAGACTAATTCATGGATCAAAACGTTACATCAACACTTGCTCAACAATTTGTCTTTCTGTGAATGTAGGTTAATACGTAATTTGTAAAATATTATATCAAAAATAAATGTCATTGCTATATGGTTTTCTTTTAGACTGATTATTTTCAAGATGGTGCTGTTATGTTATTTATAACTGAACTCGCAGTGTTTCAGACAAAGCCTGGAAATATATACAGAGTCCGCCCAAAAATACATACACACTTCCACAAAGCAAACTTGTATAAATATTTTAATATTAAATTTATTAAGACATCATGAGATTCACACAAATTCCTTTGGTCTCTACAACTACAACAGGTGCTCAAAGCAGTAACCATTAACTTCCAGACATTTATTAGCATGGCAAACTGCTAACCATAGTCATTGAGATTGCTGCATGCACATTTTCAATTTCTTCATTAAGGTCTGAAAGTGTAGTGGGTTTTCTGCAATATACAACATCCTCCAGGGTATGCCATGTGTTGATAGGCCATCATGTAATTTTTCTTTTCCTGAAGTGTGTGTACATTTTTTGGTGAACTTTGAGGATGTTTTCAAATAATCTGTGAGATTAATTATCAGTGTGTATGTCGCCAGGTTTGGAGGTGGTTGTCTCTTGGTTTCCAGGTTCTTCTTGTCTTGAACAATGAATTGAACAAGACAAGCAAATACAGTGACAAAGTTTATTAGAAAAAATAATGTAAAGAGTAAATGAGAAACCGTCTGTGCAGAGTGAACTTGGGGTGAATAAAAGAAAGAAAAAAGTGCACCCTGAGGAACATGGGGCAGGAAACCCACTGTAGTGAGTGCTTCATAATGACACAGGGGAACAAAACTCCTGACCCACTATATGTCCCATACGAGTTTGTGTTCTCCAAAATGAAAGAATGAATTTTAGGAACAATGGAGGTTAAGAACAGAAATATTTATTGAGAGAAAGAAAGCTTCTATCTGAGAGAGAGACAGAAGGGGTCCCAAGTAGGTTACCAAAGACTGTCTTTTCTAATGACTTTTATAGAATAAAACCATGATGGGGAAAACTGGGAACTCACAAGGCAGAGAGGCATGAGGTAGGACAGAACTGCGGTCAACCAATAAGATCAATTGTTCAGGTAAAATTGACCAAATTGGGGACAAATGGGGAAGTGAGTCACAAAACAAGTGAGCATTCATACAGCTCAGTGACTCTTTCTGTAGGCGGTTGGGATGGTAATTCCTGGCTTCTCAAGGTGATCCATACCTAATCCCTAATGTTTATACTTAGGGTGTGCTTCCATTTGTTTTGCCTTCTGTCTTCAGATCCAGCCCACAGCAAGAGGTGTGTGTCTCCTCCAAGGTCACAAGACATTTGGTCCTCTGTGCTGGCTCCTCTGAGGGCCTAGCCCTGTCTGACTGCCTATAATATTTCTAACTAACTCAGCTGCCTGTAACTATGCTGTTTCCTTTTATGCCATCCATACCTCATGGGAACCTGTGAATACTTCTACATAAAACAATAGTGATAGAGGTTTTCTTGCTGGAGTAAGAAACTGAAAGTAAGTAAGATCCAAATAACTTTTTAACAGGGATTCTGATGCGATAAGTGACAATGGTTACCACCCAGGTAGAGTCCTGGCAGAGAATGTGCCGCATCAATGAGAGTGACTATAGACACTGACCCAGTCTTTACTAAAACAGATGTTCCAAACAGGCTACACACTCATGCCTGGAAGTAGAATCAATGTAGGAAACAATCTAAATACTATCTATAATGGAGGCATCCAGGTGTGAGGATACAACCAAGCATTTGAACCACTGAACAGGATTTACTTTACAGTCTGATGCCTTGGAAAATACTCAGAAAAGTTATCCTGAAATTTCACTATGTTATAATGATGACAATACATTTTAAACTTTACATGATGACTTTAAATGTCAAGGAAATATCTTCACTGAGGACAAGAGGTATAAAGAATGAACAACTGCAACCTTGATATTATGAGCACCTTCCTCTACCAACCACTTTGTTGATTTATGAGAGAACACAAAGGTAACTAAGATCCAATTCCTAGTCCCAAGAGCTTACAACATTTTGCTATTTTGGAAATGATTCCCATTTTTTTTCATCCAAGTAAGCAAAATATCAGTAAATACACACCTGTGTTTGTATAGTTACATAAAAATAAATAGCATAGCCAGTCTGAAAAATAACAATTGCATCTCAAATAATCCCCTGAAGCCTAAAATAATTTATTTGCATTTTCAGAAAAGGTAATTGAAGTTAAAATGCACATAAGCACTTAGTAAATGCCTATTTAATGGAACCAAATAAATTCTCACTACGACCAACAGCAAATACCTTCAGGTCAGCTAGTAGAGGTAGGTCAAGGATACAGGCTCTGGTAAAAAAAAAAAAAAAAAAAAACAAACAAACAAAAAAAAAAAACACAGAAACTTTTTCTGGATTATCATAGTGCTCAAGGTCAGCTCATGACCTAAAAATTGGTGACTATCTTTTTAGGAAAGTAATTAACTAAATGTGCAATTCCACTTTCCCCAGAGGATCTTCAGGATATTTGAAAATATGCTTCTATATCATATTCAAAGTGCCTTCATCTGTCATTCCTACCCACCATTGATTTCTATTATACCAAATGTTGGATATTCGTCTGCGTGTACTGGGGCATGGTTGCATTTTGAGGTAGTAACAAATCCAATGTAATTTTTTACTCTGAAATTACTTTTAAAAAAATCTTGATTTGTAACATTTTCTTATTTCTGTGTAGACAGCCCTACTTAAGTCAATTTGGGAATATTCAGGTGGAATCACTGAAGATACACTTGGAAAGAGCTCATCACAAGCAGCTGAGTTCTTCAGACAAATTTCAGTCTATGGAAAACACTAGTCATGCTGATGCACCAAAGTTTGATAGTGGATTCCATTTTTATATGCATTAAAATTGATATGAGTATCCCTAAAATATTAGCCCATGTATTGCACCTGCAATTAAATATCATTCTTTCATTAGGAGAACGTTCCATGCATACAAAAGTCAGTATTATGTGGTTTATACAGCAAAAGGCCACAAACTAAATTGCATACTGTAAATCAGCAAAGTCTGTCATTCCTTTGAGGTATATTGTTGAAAATTGCATACTTTTCCATGCTGAAAGGCAAAATAGATGCATCTGAATCCGTTTGTATTTGGTTAAAATACAGATTTCTGGGTCCCATTCAAAGAAAAATGATGTGGAACAGGGGGCGCAATAATGCAGCAAAACCAGGGTTATGAAACTATCCAGAAGCCAAGTTGAATGACAGGTTTGATCAGTGTAATATCCCATTCGCAAGAACTGGCCAAGTCAACTGTCAGTTATTCACACAAATGGGAACTTGATTCAGAATGGTTTAGTATGATGTAAAGTCAATCTGTTACTGAGAATGAATAGCACCTTGATCCAAAAGGCTCAACCCACATCTATCTTCTCCGTGAAGATATTTTAAGACAGTATCTCAGTGACTCTTGAAATCCCTAAAAGGACTTCTAGATACCTACAATTACAATAAGAAGGGACCCTCATGACCTGAACCAGGAAGACCAGAATTTGGGCTAAGCCTGCCAGTGTACCCTGAAATGGGGAAGAAAAATATCTGTTTGAGACTAATAATAATAATACACATCATATATCACTTCCTTAGATATCAACATGTAAATAAAAATAGTGTGCAAAAACTTGGGTTTGGAGATGGGTTGGAGATGTTAGAATAAGTAGTCAAAATGAACTATTAATATTTTTACTATTCTACTTTCCAGATATCTAAAATAGGATAGAGTATATAGTATATAGTACTTCTGAAACATATTTCACAAATAAATATTTCTTCTGTACAGCTAACATTAATATTTGTGGTTTGGAATATACTGGAATAAAGAAGTTTGAAAATACTCAAATTTTAGCCAGTCGTGGTGGCACATTCCTGTAATCCCAGCATTCAGGAGGCTGAAGCAGGAGGATCATTGCAAGTTCAAGACCAGCCTGGGCTACAAAGTGAGCCCAAGGCCAGCCTGAACCTCACAGAGCGACCCTGTCTCAAAAAGACTAAAAAAAAAAATACAGTTTTTGTTATAAATACTATAGATGTAAAAGTTAAGGGTTTAGGATTCCATGATTATCTAATCTTCCAGCTAGGGAGAAGTACACTTACTTATCCTTGTCTATATTTCCCATCAGATAATGCAGTAGTCTGAATTGCTACTTTTTACTATATGTCTTATATGCATTTTCATGAGTTATGACACGGTTGGCAAATGTTTTCTTAAAGGTCATCTAATGAATGTTTTAGATTTTATAGGCTTTAAAGAGTCTCTGTTGTATCTTATCTATCATTTATCTATCTAATCTATGCGTCATCTATTTACTTAGTATATAGCCTTTACAACTATAAAAAGTACCCTTAGCTCACTGATCTCACAAAAACTAGCTGCAGGCTATATTTGACCCACATTCCATACTTTTGTGATCTCTAATCAAGAGCAGTTTCAGAGTTCATTGAAGTATTCAACATCAAACTGAAAGACACAATTCAAATATCTTCCATGAATCTTTTCACTCTTGCTCACCCAAGCTTTCCTGCAGTAAGAACAGTCAGATATGTATATGAGATCTATTGTTTGTATGCTTCAGAGACTGTATGATCCATTACGATGAACAGCTTCCAAAATCACCCCAAAGATCCTCTGCCTCCTGGTATTCACAGTTTCATGTTGGCCCCTCCACATTATACCTTCTTTCCTGAGTCACTTGCTTTGGGGCAAGGCAGCTCTCATATTGAGTGACCTTCTAAAGACTTCAACCTGGTAAGGAAAATAAACTTTTGCCAATAGCAGCAAAAAGGAGACATTCTGCTAACAGGCATGTGAGAAATTCTTCTTGGAAATAAATTCTCCAACCTCAATCCTTCCACTGGCTTGCATCAAACTCATGGGATATTCTGGGCCACAACCAGTAATTGGTTGCACCGCAATACATAAGGAATACCCTTGTCACCACTAATTCTGGTTTGTCAACTTCACTGGGTTAAGTATGGCCTAATAGACTAGAGAAGCGCACTCCTATGTGTGTCTGGTTTGGTTATTGTGATAGTGAATTGATTGTATCAACTTGAATAAGAAATGCCCAGGTAAGTTGGATCAACATAGTTCTGGGCATGGCTGAAGGGATTTATGGAAGACAGAAAACCAACTCTGGGTGTGAGTGGAACTAAGCAATAGGCTTATTGCCTTAATGGAATAAAAGGGAAATGAAATAGGAAGGATCATTTCTGTTTCTTCAAAGGAGTTCCAGTCTTCACCTTCACCTTAGATGTCATCTCCTGGCTTGCAGTACAGGCTTTTCAGCATTCCAGTGCAAACTCTTCAGCCTGCCAGCACAGAACTTTAAGCCTTCCATCACAGACCTTCTAGTCTCCAAATACAGACTCACACAGGACACTACAGTGAGCTCCAGACACTAAACTGCACAGACAGCTCTTTTGCACTCTTCCACACCTGACTCAGTGGTGGGCATTACAAGTCAAACTTGTGAATCCTTATATTTTTGTATAACTTGTATTAAAATCTGTTTCTGTGGTAAACACTGACTAGATACAGTCATGGAGGTGTGACTTTGGTTATGATGTATCATCCCTTACCTATTCCTTTCTGGCACTGTTCCTCTGCTTTGCTCCTTGGCCACCATTAGTTGGGCAGCTTTGCTCCTGCATATACTCTCCATGAAGTTTTTGCCTTCAAGCCAGCTGGTGAGGGACTGAAAACATGAGTCCATTAAACTTTCCTTTCTTTAAATTGTGGATATTGGCTGTTTTTTCTTAGCAATGGGAAAGCATACAAATACAGAAAATTATCCATGGGAGTGAGGATGTTGCTGTGACTCAACTAGTACTGGTTTGTTGAAGAAGTTTGGAAAGTTTGAAAGTGTAAGTGAGAGAAAACCTAAATTTATATAAAAAGATTTTAATGAGTGATCCCAGTTGGAGCTTGGAAGACCAGGATGCTCATAGGAAAGTGAATGGTTAAGGCTGGGTTCAGGTCATTTCAGTTCAGAATGAGGTCTCCATTGCCATTTGGATCACAAAACACATATGTTACATTTTGGCCAAAATTTGTCTGTCTTGCTGGTGACCAGAGATTTTACAGGGGATTCAGATTATGAATAGTGGTGAATTAATCAAATTTGCAGAAAAAAATTTCAAGACAGCCCAATATTCAGGCTGTGGCTTGAGTATTACTGTCTGTTTTTAGCCATATTGCTGGTGATAATTAGGGCAGAAAGTAGAACAAAAGTAATTGCAACACATTTTTGACAAGAAGGAAGTATGTATAAAGTTGAAGCCAAATAAGATATGACTGCTGAAAAGATCAGCACCATTACAAAGAAATCTACTTATTCATATGGAGTCAAGAAGAAAGATTCATTGAGGGCATCTCAGGAGTCAGCAATATCCTACTCGTTTCCAGCTAAAAAGTGCAAAAGTGTTGACCTTTTGTTTGAGAGAAGAGTCCCTGGGATGCCTGCTTCAGAAGGACTTTTGAGGGAATTGATTTCCTGAGATCTTTTTCACTGTGTTCAGCCATCCAGACACTCAGAGGGCAAGTTAGTTATGGTAAAAGGGAGCCTGACTACTCCTTCCACTGAGAGGAAACCTTGGTGTCATCCACGTAATGGTGATTTCATGAGTACGCAGAATGTAAAAGTTACAGAGTCAGGAAGTCTTCCACCCATATTTCAAAGGAAGGCCGAGGAGACCAGACATGGAATTTCTGAGAAGTGGATGCGTGGAGTTATGGGAATGAAGTCAATGGCACAGTTGAGTACCTAGTTTGTCTGAGATACCAAGAATGTGGCTTGTCTCTGGAGGAAATTTTCAGATATGAGCACAGTCAACCCAAGCAAGAGATCATGGAGGTTGCAGTCAGCAAGGCCGAAGGAGTGGGACTGCCCACTTCTTGTGGAACTTACATTTTAACACCGCAATCCTGGGTGCCAAATATAGAGCTATAGGATGTAATGTTTTCCCTGGTAGATCTTCAGCTTGCTTTGGCCTAATTCTTTTCATTCTCTCTTGTCTTCCCTTTTGTCATGGGAATAGCTACCCAGTACCATTGTACCTTGGTATTATGTAACTTTTTAATATTTTTACTGAGGCTCACAGCTATGAGCTTGTCTTGAGTCTCAAAATAGAGTTAGACTTGGTCTTTTGAACAGTGCTGAAACCATTGAGACCTTGGTGAAGGCATTATTCGGTTTCTGCTTGTACTCAATATATTTGTATTATGTTAGGTAGAATTATGACCCTGCTATTGTCTTTATCTAGAGACCAAGTAGGGTTTAAGGAGCTGTGTTTGGGTGGGATGTTGGCACAGGGTAAATTCTGATCATTAATCCTAATATGTCAACTTCATTGGTTTAAGAAACACCAAGAATATTAGTAAAGAAAGCTTCTGGTTGTCTCTACCTGGTTTGAGATGTGACCCTGGGCACTATACATGGTCCATTGCCCATTCTTCTATGTCACTCTCTCCTTGCTCTGTTTCCCAGTGGCCGTGAACTGAGCAGCCTTGCTCCTTCATGTCATTCTCCTATGGTGTTTCTGGAAACTAATTACAGACTGAAAATGCAAGCTAATTAAACCTTAATTTCTTTAATTGTGGTATCAAGTATTATGTCCAACAATGGGAAAGCTGACTAATACAACTCTCCTTTGACTAATAGTTTTGACCTAGCCACCTTGATGTCAAGATTTTTTTAAAAATCATTTTTCTAGAAGGATTTTATGTAAGTATATTTTGACAAGTCTACTTTGTTTAATGTTCCAAATAATAACCTAATATTACAAGAATTACATCACTCTAACTCTTTTTGTCAGATTCTAGGTAAATGGTTAGGAATGGGTGAGATAAGAGGTACTTTGATAAGTTCGAATGATATTAAGAAATTTTGAGAGCACAGTGAGTCTTACAGGCAGGTCACAGATAAGATGCAGGCTAAATATGAGTAAACAATATAGTTAAAGTAAGTTTATATGCAGCATCTAATATTTTTTAAAGTTGTAGCAGTAATCTGGCTGCAATATCTTCAATCCTATTGATATCCAGGGTTGATTTGACTGATACGGTTAGCTTGGCCTGTGTCCTTTTCTCTCTCATCACACTTTGTCCCTGTCTCCTATAGATACGTACTCAGTTGAAGAGGACAAAATTCTTTGATAGAGCTGGAAAGTTGTTCAGTAAAGAGTATAAGTAACTATACTCCCCTGTTAGAAGCTACAACCAGCTTTCAAGGTCCATTTGTAGGTGAACATAGGATATTCAAGCTTCTAAGACTCCAGACACATCCAAGTAAACTGCATTTGGCAATCTATGTTTGTAAAACCAATGAATAGGTAGGTAGTTGGGTAGGTAGGTAGAAGAATGGGTTTTATGAATGGATGGATGGAGAGAGGGAGAGGAATAAAAAGAGAAAGAAATAGATAGATAGATTTTTGAATGAAATTTACTTATAGTCAGGCCCTTCTTGATTCATCTTGATTTATTTTTGAAGTACCTAGTTTTTACCAAGGTATACATATGTGAGTGAGGAAGATTTAAGATAAGCCAATTAAAATTAGCTAGATAATTTCCTCAATTACCCTACCAGACCATCCCTTTCTACCTACTTATTTATACTTTCTCAAATACTAAATACAGAAATATATTTCTTCTCTATGTTTGTATTTTGTGTGTAACACAGAAGCAAACACATAGCAGGAAGAAGAACAAAACAGAGCACAGTACAGAAAAACCCAGGTTTGCTAGGTATAATGCATCATTTCTACTCCCAGTTAGTGGGTGGGAAGAAACAGTTTTATTTTTATTAGTACATGTTTTCAGTACACGGTGATTACATTCATTGTAGGGAGTCGGTACATGTATATAACACATATCAATTCTTTCTTCATCCTCTTCCACCAACTCTTGGTTTCCTTCCCATTTGCAAAAGATAGCTATGTCTCTGTTTCCTATATCTATCTTTTGTTTTGCTCTTTAATTCATTTATATTTTGGGTTTTTCATATCAGAGGAAACACATGATAGTTAAGCTTGTGTGTCTAATTCATTTCACTTAACATAAGCGTTTTGATATTTTGTCTCAATAACCTCATTGGAAAGTGGGGTAATATTTGTTTCTTACACATTTATTTTGAGGTTAATATGGAATAAAAAATGTGAACGAGCTTTGGCAGCTTGAAAGCTATGGAAATCTTAGTGTTGAAACAAAGCTCCATAAATATAACTGAGTTAATGTATTCGAATGCTTCAGGGAGTCTGTTTCTTTTTTTTTTTTTTTTACTAAAAATGAGTCAGGTTTCTTTAAATGTGTCAGTTAACAACTGTGTTTCCTTATTAAAAGCAGAATTCTGGCCTGCCTGTTAAAGAACAAATAAAACATATGGAAATTCTATTATAATCTCTCAATATCAGCTTAAGTATATAAGGAGAAAATTCCAACATTTTTGTGTGCATTGTTTTTGTTCTTTTTTTTATGCCCTACAGTCAAGAGTACACATCACCACCTGTGGTTAAAATGCAGGACTCCAATCTTAAACTCTATTTCAGTATCTTCAAGTATGTGATGATAAAAATATTATCTCTCTCAATCATATGGTGAGATGCATGAGATGTCGCATTTTCTTTCATTTCAATTCAGTTGTTTTTCTCCAGATTCCTCTTTGTTTCAGTTTCTTAAACTATGAAATCAGAGCACACTGCTTAGTAATGGATTTGCTATTTGTTATTTTTCGGCACAGTAGTAGCCCAACTAAATCATTCACAGTCCATCAGCCTAAAAGTGATTCAACTGAAGCACTGCCACAGGGTGTTAGGATATTATTAATTTTAAAAATACACAGATTGTTATACATGACCCAAGTGCTTTAAAACCAATGAGAGCCACCGAGAGCCCTTGGTATTGAATAGAAAATTTGATCTTGCAGTAAATTTGTGCCAGAAGCTCCATTCTTAGACTAGAGAAAGGACTCACAGAACTGAACAGATTTTGGTATTGATACGTGCAGAGAATAGCTTCTTACGATCTAAATACAGTTGAAAGTTTTGCATGTTATTCAATTAAATGTAACAAGCCTTTATTGTGTGCATTGTATGTATTAGTCATTGTCCTATGTGCTGTTTGGTTGCAGAGATTATCCTTCTCCTTTAGGATCTTGAATTTTAGAAGGTGTGTAACTAAATATTTTGTATTATACAAGTCATAATAGAAAATTGATCAAACTACTAATAAGGATTGTACTATGGATGCAGAAGGGAAAATACTTAGATCTGAAAAAGAGGGTGAAGACATTGAATCTGAGCCCTGGAGAAGACAGGGGTTCTATTAGAAAGCAAGTGGCATTCATGGATTTCCAGAGAGAGAGAAATGCTACAGCAGAAAAGCACTTAGGGTCCATGGAAAGTCACTAGTCTCATAAGGCTTCAGTCAGCGTTTAAGGAAGGGTGAGCTAGAATTCGAAACTAAACAAGTATGGTTTGGCATCCTATTGTGAATATCATATTAAAAATTTTGGAGCTTATTCAGAAGTAAATAAGGAGTCTCAGACAGATTTTGAGAAGCAGCTTTTGAGATGTAACCTTTATTTATAAAGAAATTTCTAGAATCAGTATGAAGTTTGGAGTAAAATCCAATGACACTATAGACAAGGAGCTAGTTGCTCCAAAACAATTTGTGCTAGAATCAAGTAATGGTAATGTGAACAGAAAGAATGGAAAAAAAAAACTATGATTCACATGAAAGATTTTTCAAAGAAAGGGTCTAGAAGGTTTAACTAACTGGTTGGATGTGGTGGCAAATATGGTTACCAAGAATCTACAAGGTCTGAAATACAGACCATGGGTGCTTGGTCAGTATAATACACTGGTGATAAGGAAATTGAAGAACCAAGTTATAGTGAGGTTCTATGTAGAGATTTTACATAAACCAGATTTGTAGACTTAAAAAAAACTCTTAATAGTGATGACTTTTCCTTATTGAAAATAAAAAGAGCAAGACTCATTCAAAAATGATATAAAGGCAAGTGAAAGATGATGACTTTCATCAATAAAAGAGATTCGTCTACCTCTACTTGGAGAAAAAAGAAAACATCAAATTCCAGAATATGTACTATTGTTTTACACTAGGATAGCCACCTTCTCACCTGGATGGTTATGGGCTGCAGAAACACACACATACACATAAATGCAAATGTATATCTATATATTTATATAGAATGTATATATATATATCACTTTATAATAAGAGCATATTTTTCTCATTTTTATATTTGAGATATTCCCAGGAGGGCCTAGAGATACAGAGATTTGATAATAAGGAATAGTTTATGAAATGAAAAAATACCAAATATTTTAATGAAATGGAAATGACATAGGAAACAGATACTGAGGAATGTTTCCGTCAATGGGCAATGACAGCTGGTTATTGAAACACTGGCATCAATCATAGAACTGCTTATCACAATTCATGCATGTCTGTATTCATTCACTTAGTAAATGTTCACTATGCATCTACTGTATCCCAGTTGTGATGCTGAGGCCAGGCATTAAAAAATAAGAGTTCTTGCTCTTAGGTTTATCATCATCTCATTAAGGATATGTTTATTCAGAACACTGGAAGTGATGACAGTTTAACAATTAACTTTATTATCCACTTCTAAAGGTTGGATGAATGCAATAACAAAAAGATAAAATCTATAGATAGCAATGATTAAACACCTACTCTACCACACAGTGACTTATATAGTTCACAGCTATCATTTCACACACTCTTTATGAAGATTAATGAGACAGTGATTGTTACCCTAAAATTTTAGGCAAGAAGATAGAATGTGACTATAAGACATCCTCTCAGAGTCATGCAATGTAATTATTGCAGCTAGAAACTGAAAAAGTCTCTTTCACCTCAAAGATCACAATCTTTTTGCACCAGATAAGTTCTTTGGAGATTTCTGCAGAAGACAGATGAAGAAAGAAAATTTAGGGCATCATACATGATAGTATAAGAACACTTCTGCATAAAGGTGGACCATGAATGTTGGAAGAAAGCAAAAAATATGTTTGCAGAAGCCAGTATAGGTGTTTACATAAGAACAAAGAATTAAAGAGCAAGGAAAAAGTGAGTTTCAGAGATTATAAGTTCCCTGAATTAGGATCTACCTAAAAGTGAAGCATGCCAGAGAGACTTGGTAGTCTGCATTGCACTGCCATACAAAGACATATAAGGTTTAGAGTTTTCAGAAGAGTAACTTCAGGCAATAAGCCTCCAAGATTCTTACCTTCAATATTTATCATTGTATGGGTAATTTCTAAGACTTTCACATCTGCCCAAGGTTTTAATTGGCTATATGATCCTAGAAATTTGTAAAATATTAACAGTCTACAGTATAATATATGTGAAAGCATCTTCTAGCTGTGAAAAGCTTATCCAGTGGGTGACGAGTTTTCAGATTGCTCATAAAGAGTGCAATTCTGAAGCCCTGCTTGAGTGTTGCTTCTGCAGATGTGTGTGTCAGCAAACAACTCTGGCATCTTAAGTCAAGAGGCTACCTGAGTCACAATGGCAACTGGGAGAAGCACAGTCCAGTCTTGAGCTTCCTAGAGACCTGGTTATAGTATAAGACTTTTTATACTTTTATTTTCTATTTGAAGTCATGCCTTAATGAGTTGATTCAGGACAAAACGATTGTATGAGATGTCGCTACAATTACCTTTTGCCTGCAAATGAGTTAGATTCAATCCCTATGCTAAATATCAGGTAAAATAGAATATAACATTTATTCATTTATCAAAAATTAGACATCTCTCCTTTTCAAAAACTGTGGCTATCAGTGGTAACAGAATGTAAGCATTTATAAGTTTGCATCCTACACTTTCCATAAGTTACAGCTTTTGTTTCTCAAAGTATGATCCAGAGACATAATCTCAGAAACCTCATGAGACTAGAGTGTATAAATATATATATTGCTTTTCAGAAACTTCATAATTAATACCAGTATAAATTCATCATCTAGAAGACTGCCTTATTATATGATTTGTCACAATATTGTAACTTGAATTCCAGAGCCTAGATTTCTGATTTTGTTTTAAAGAATATCAGTGCCAGACATGAGTTGTGTTTTTCACTGGGTGTATGCCAGTTAATACCTCCTTTATTGTCTAATGAAAATGAAAGGGACAGTTTTCAGATAGGAACAATGAGTGCAGCCTCGGTGAAGGCCAAACGATAGCATGGTGTGCTGTGCAAACAAAATGCGGAGGAAAAAAGGACTGGGAGAAATGAGTCATCATCAAGTTCAATGGGTTTGTCAAGGAATTTTACACAGTTATGTATTCTAGTTCTGTGATTTTCTTTCATTGCAGTAAAATGACATCATGTTCACTTAATTGAGTTTTATATTTATGTGTTTACCTTTCAGTTTTTACAAATAATTTCTATATAGTTTATAGGTTTGCAAATGTTTATGGAACATGATAAAAACCCTTTGTCACATGATACTTTTTACTTTAAAAAATGGTCTATATATTGTCAAAGATGTAGGATGAGGGTTATAAATGTTACATGCCACATTATCCATCCTCCATTCACTTTGATCCTCTGATAAAAATGATTAATAATGTCAGTCTCCGAATGTCCTTGTTTTATGGCTTCTTAGCTTAATTGACTCTTCTGAGGTATTTAAGACTATTTAAAATTTTCTACTCGTTGAAGCATCATTCTCTTCTGCTGGCTAAGATGAAAACACTTTTATCTCTACTTCTAACTCTTTCGTCACTTGTTTCTGGTTTCCATCTAGAATCATTATTCCCCTGCCTGCCCAATACATTCTGATGCTTCCAAAAGTTTCCTCACAGTTTTTCATTTTTATTATTTCTTGTACTCACCATGGGTAGAATCATCTGCTCTTAAGGCTTTAAATTACTATCTGTATGATAATGACAGACTCTAAATTATGCAGCCAAATCTCTCTTCTAGGATCCACACCTGTTCTACTACAACTCTGCCCTAGTAATCTCTACCTGGATGGCCCATACCCTTCTCAAACTCAACGTGTATGAAATGAAACTCATCAGCTACATACACACACACTTGAAAAGTCTGCTCAATTCCAAATCTTCTACCTCTAGCTTCCCCTGCATTGTGAATGGCAGGTAGCCTTCCTTAAAACTTTCTCTATTTCTATTATATATCATAGTCAGAAATACAGATTTTCATTCAAGAATTTGGGCTTAGTTGGGTAGGAGCAGAAAGAAACATCACTCATTATTGTCACTTGGTCTTTGAAACCCACTCCTGTGACTTGTCTTATCACCTGTGGATTCAATAGTGGCAAACTCAAGTTGCTCGTTCAATCACTTTCAAATCTACTGAGCAAATCATTTTCTTTTGTTTTGTTAATAATGTTCACCACTGTTTCCCTGATCCTAGAAAAATACTAGTCACACAGCATCCTCTCAAGAGATTCTGGATAAGTGACTGACTGAATGTTGTCGTGCCAGACCTTCCCTTTTACTCTGTGGGTTATGGTGGGGAAGGAGAAAAGGAAGAAAGAGACAAAAAGCTGTCCTTGCTTGAAATAATTCTAATTAGGTATTTTTAAACACAGGGCATGAATAATTTCAGTTTTTTCTTTTATAGGGTATTTCTATGGGTTTGTTACTGATTCACCGTTTCAACTTTAGTATCTTTGGTATAAACATTGCCTTTCCTTTTCAGTTGCTTACATGTTTTCAACTTTTTGCTATTTGGGACTTCACTCTTCCTCTGGAATCAACTAATTCTCTTTCCAAGGAGTCAAGGCTCTTCCTTCCTATGGCTCCCCATCTGACTCCCAGGAAATAAACTCTAGAACTACAGGCCAATCAATGTGCAGTCTTTCATCTTTATTCTTCAGAAATATGTATGAATTTAAGTCATAGCTTTTAAGCTTCCAACTTTTTCAAATTTGAGTTAAATATTCCCTGAATCCAGGGGACTCCAGGGAACACATGTCATACTTCTCTTGTAGCACGCCCTCACTTAATTTAAAGTAAGTGAAAACCTGATCCTCTCCATACCCTTGGGAGGAAAATCATATCCACATAACTTTCCAAATAAATATAAACGCCTGGATTCTTGACCTCACATGAACTCCATGTTTTCTTAAGCGTCTTAGATACTATACTTTGGACTATACTTTTGCAATTGCTTTGGACTATACTTTTGCAATTGCTAGTATTCATCTTTAAAATACTACTTTTATTTTTGTGTGACAACTATTGCTTTGTTCTTGATAATTGACAACTCTTCTGAAATTCATTGGCATTAAGATAATTCAAATATAGTTTCTTCTAAATTTTCTAGCATTCTCTTTTTCTTATTGCTAAACATTATGTATCAATTATGCTGAACTATACACTTCTTTGATTTTATTGCAAAATTTCAATTTCAAACCCACACATTCTCTCTCGCTAGTATTATTTCCACATTTTCTTGACTTGGCCTCATACTGCTTCATTTTTCTACATTTTAAGTGCAAATTATCATCAGCATATCCCATGCAATGATGTTTTTAAAATATTGTTTTTATTATTTCAACAACTTTTGTTTCCTATAAGACATACTCAAAGGTTCTAAGAAAAGTATGAGGGATTGTATGACCTAATATAAACCTCTCTTTTAGTACTTTCCTTTTTTCTTAAATCACCTGAACCTTTCGCCTTCAATTTTAATGTGTCAGACATATAAAAACACTTGCACTTTCCAGAATTGCATGTTTGAAAACTTCCTTGTACAATGAAAGTGCCTGTATAAATTCTTTTCTTTGAATGTTCCTGCTTCCCTTACCATCCCATTCCATCACCAATCTGACTGAAAAACTTCCCATCATCTTTTGCAACTCAGCTCAGTGATAACTTACTCTATGAAATCTTTTCTGAAATTTTAGGAGACATATGAATTCATCTGTCATTATTAGAAGTCCCCAGCATTTTTATGGCAAGGCTGTCACTAACATAAATTTCCCATAACAGTATTATATCTCCAATCACACTCCTGATTGAATTTCTGTTCACTCCCATTCTCAGTCTATGGATTCAGATATCAAGTATCCAGGAATGTTTGAATTGGGAAATTGAGAAGAACATTTATTTATCTTAACCTTGGTTAGCATGAAACCTGGCTGTGTTCACCTAACACTTTTGCAAGTTTCTAAGGTAATAATGCTTTAGTTTCTTCCTTAAATTGTGCTACTAGAGTGTAGCAGAGCTTTCTGGCCTAGTTTGCCCAGATACTGTCCTCATTATTCATCTTCCACTTCTGTAATAGAATAGTGTAAATCCTCAGGTTTTTCTATGCTATATTAATTTAAAAATCAGGTCCAGAGGTATGTCTATCACTAATTTCCACTTTTTACTTACAATTAACACCAGAAAATTGAAAGATGAGAGCCACCTAAGTGAAATAAATGGGTCAGATTAAGGACACTGTGACTGAAGAAAACATAGGTGAAAACCCCTCTAGTTTCTGGAAAAGTTTTTCAACATAGCTTGACCACCAATTAGCTCTACTCCTTGCTAGTTTTTATGCAACCAGAAAGTTGTGTGAGGCACTATACAAACAAAATCAAATGTACTGTTATTCAAGAATCACTGTTTTTACAGTGGTTAAATTGCAGCAGCTGTTGACAAAAGTGATAAGACCTCAGAAAGTGTCAAAAACCTAAGACAGGTGTCAGCAGTTGTTGCTAAACACTGGAAGCAGATAAGGTGTGTCATGGTTGCATTTTTGTGCCAGCAGTGTTTTGGGCAAGATTAAAAATGTCTGGGTATATTCTGTTAGTATATCGTGCATTTTCACATGAAGAGTATTATCTTATAAGTGGATTCGTTTTTCTTTTTTTTAATTTTTTTAATTGCTAGTGCATCTCTCTTACCACATTTGGGTTGATATAACAAAGTATGATAGATTGAGTAACTCACAGTTATGGAGGATGGGAAGACTCGTGTCAAGGTTTCTTCTGACTCAGTTCCTGGTGAAGCCTTCGTTTGACATTGGAGATGCTCATGTGTATCTCTCTCCTCTGAGGGGGTGGGATCAAGATCTTTTCATGTCTCATAAGGCCGCTAATACCAGTACAAGAGTTTTGTCCATAGGATTTCATCTCATCTACATCTAATTATTTCCCAAAGACCCCAACTCCAAAATGCATCACGTTAGGGGTAGGGCTTCAACATGGAAAACCTAGAAGGACATACTTCAGTCCATAACAATCTCCATGGTTCAATATTCAAAGAACAAAAATCTGTAAATGTGTACAGTAAATTTTTTCCTGTCTCACAATTATTTCTATGATTGTTTATGCGCATAGTACTATTAGTTCTATATATGTTATCCAGAAGTATTCTATAGAGAAATAAATGCATATGAAGAAATTTCCCATTTTTGCACAAATCATAACATACTTTTTACACTAGTGTCCATTTTTGTTTTTCAAAGAACAATGCATCTTGTCAAATACTGAATATTTGAATACAAAAAAATGCCTATTTTTTTTCATAGCCTCACAGGGTTTTATGGTTTAATACATAACAATGAATTTACTCAATCCCATATTGACTGACATTCAAGTTGTTTGAAATTTCTTATTACTAGAAACAATGCCACCTTAAACAGCCTCATACACACCTTATTTGCATATGTTCAGGCATATTTATAGAATTCGTTTTTGAAAAGATATTGATAGGTAAAAGGGTATGTATATTCATAACTTTAATTGAAATTGCAAAAGTGTTTTTCACAAGGATTATGCCAATTTACATTCCCTCACACCTTGACAATATACTATATTTTAAAACCTGGAGATTTGCCAATCTGGTCAGAAGAAGAATATGTTCTTAATGTAGTTTAATGAATATTTTAACTGTGACTAAAGTAGATTATTTTTCATATATCCACTTGTTCTTGTTTACCATCTAATTATATATTTTGATTAATAAAAATACTGATGATTTTTATAAGGTAATTGCATTTCTTCTAGCTTGTTGTTTTCCTTTGGATTTGCTCATGTTGTGTTTGGACACATAAATTCTGTTGGTATTATATATTCAAATATATCAGTACTTGCTTTGATGGTTCATGGGATTGTGTGTTAGAAATAATTATTTCATTCCAGAGCTATAAAAGATTTATACCATAGTTTACTCTCGGTGGTGTTTTTGGTATTTGTTTTATTGTTTACATAGAAAAATTGAGGCATTTAGTGGTGATCCTTTAAGATTATCTCCAATCATTTCCACCTCCTGGTAGTCACATTATTTTACAGTTTCATCACCTCATGTATTGCTTTAGGGCTGTTCTGTGTAAACACTAGATACTAGCAGACTTGATAGTATGTCGCTTCCAAGTTTAGGTTATAAAAGTCACTGGAGCTTCTGTCTTGGTTTTCCAGTCTCTGATCTTTTTTGTTTTCTCCTAGAAGAAACATGATATCATGCTCTAGGCAGCTGTTAATGTTTCTTTTCTTTTGTAGGAAGTATTAAGTTCCTTATCCTTAGGGACATGTAAGCTGAAATTTCAAGATCATTAGTTAAATTGTATCACTAAAGTGTAATTTTGAATTAAACATTTTGATAACTTTTACAATTTTGACTGTTGAGAACTTGATATGTAATGGTAAGTATTATAAAAGTTAGAAATTATGATACTATGATTACCAGAGCTCAAAACTCAAATTTCCTATATTCCTCCCAGCCCAGTTACCCCAACACCTAACCACTATGACCAAATAAAAAGTTCAGTTTGTTTCTTTGTTGCTCGACTTTAAGTTTGAATGTTATGCCTCAAAATACTATTTT
>RJWM01003812.1:91466-108621 GCA_004363535.1 Dasyprocta punctata
CCTCGCGCCTGCCAGGGCAGGCGCTTAAGGCAATGAGCCAAACTCCCGGCCCTGGTTTTATTAAGGCAGGGTCGCACCATGTAGCTCAGGCCGGTCTTACACTCGCGTTGTAGCCCAAGCCGGCCTCGAACTCACAACGCTCCGCCTACCTCAGCCTCCCGAGTGCTGGGATTAAAGGCGTGCGCCACCACGCCCGGCTTCAAAATACTATTAACAGTTTCTATTTCTGATTAGGATGAAGTATTTACAAGAGAACATTACTACTACTAACAATGTAAATGCCCAAATTCCAAAGTCACACTTAAAACCCTACAGGAGTGTAAGAAGTAACAAAATATAAAAAACCTAAAACCAAAAATTTAAATTTCCAAACAGAGAGAGACAGGCAGAAAGAAAAAGAGAGACAGACAGAGACACAGAGAGAGAAAAGATGAGCTTCAAAAGTTGATGACTTTTTGACTTTTGACTCATTTCATCCTTGGCAATTGACCACAATGAAAGCTCTTCAGAATAATTTAAAATGTGAGTGATTGTAATTTGTCAAATAGAAATATTCATGAAAATAGAAAAGTTTTATATCTGTACCACTCAATTTAGTAAACACTAGTCAACAATATATTTTGGTAACTCGAGATGTGACGTGATTGAGGAGCCAAATTTTAAATGATATTTTGTTTACGTATATCCAAGTGGAGTGAATATCAGTCATATTGGAGAAGATGGGTTTAGCATTTGTAAGATCTCCAAACAATGACTTGTGTACCCACCAAAACTATTTCCTATTGGATCTTCCAAAGGTTAACAAGAAAGACTGGGGTCAGATGGGAAGATTAGGTAGAACTCCCCCAAATGCAAACTCCACCGGGTGCCTACATATGAGGAAGGAGCAAGAGAGATGAGAAGTCCCTCACCAAGTGATAGGTAGTTTGGCTGTGTTGAACCCCAAGAGCAGGGAAAATATGTCAGTCAAACCAATCAGATACTCAAACACAAGTCCTAATAAAAAAGAAAATTCTGAACATTGCATTAAGTTGGTTATGGGAAATTGAATATCGATAAAGTCAAAACAAAACCAAAACCCACTTAAAATAGAGGCTAGATGTATTGAAAACTTGCAACCTGACTGAAGAGGATATATAGTTCACCTTTGATGTAGATGTGGATTTATTGTCCACTAATCTTTCAAAAAGAATAACCAATGTAAGAAAAAATAATTTACCCAAGAGCAAAACAAAGTGATCTATTATAAGAGAAAAAAATACACAGAATCAGATCAAGATTACCCCCTTGGTATCTTTTATTTTTATTTATTTATTTATTTATTTATTTATTTATTTATTTTGCGGCACCAGGGATTGAACTCACAACCTCATGCCTGCCTGACAGGCACGTAAGCCACTGAGCCAAACTCCCGGCCCTCCCCTTGGTATCTTTTATAAGGTTATTAAAATGACAGTTGACAATAACTAAGTTAAATGTATCACAATTGAAAATCGCTAATTTTAATGCGTCTCCTTATCAAGAAAAAAAGGGTCGAGAATGTACTTATATACAGAGTGTATTTCAGGAGAAGACATTAAACTATAATGAGACAAATAAAAACAAAAAAGAAACCCTGCTATTATAGTTGAGAAATTATTTGAAGAGGGTTACTAATTGGTACAGAAAAAGAATTATATTGAAATTAAAGAAAAGTTGGTAAGTTTTTTCCTTACAGATACATGAGGTGGAATAAAGGACAAAATAAATAGAGTACAACAAAAATATCATATGAGACAGAGCTGAATAAATGGAGTAGCCAATAACTTAATATTAGACTCCTCATATCTACGACTGTGACTAAATCACTTGCAGCTTTTTTAACCACTAGTTCTGTGATATGTTGTCATGTCAGGCTGAAGAAACTAATACAGATTTCCCAACGTCTCTCCTCTATACAGTAGTTTAATGAAGCTAGATTTTAGATTTTTGGTAACCACAACATGTGGTTTGCTGGCTGAGATGGGTTCCTTGCTATCTATAGAGTGACTGAGCCATGTGGCTACATTTCCTGATACTGTAAGCTTCTGGGAACATAATTTTATCATGGCTGGCTATTTCTTACCCATGTATTGTCTAGTGAGAGCCCAGAAGATGGAAGGTTTTATAGCTTACAAAGTTTGTAACTTCTAATTAGATTTTCTATCCCTTTAATTAGGATCTCTTATTATTATCATGGTGACTACTAATTAAATTAAATATGGTTACTTTACTTCTCCATCGAACATCTGCAATTCCATGTCTTTTGTTTATTTGCTGTCTGGAATTAATTAGAACTGTTTTGGATTCGTAAGACCTACAGTTTCCAACTGTACTATTCACCTATCTTAACAATTGCTTAAACACTGGTTCCTGCTGTTCCATTTGTTATTTTTCTCCTTTTTTCTTGGCCAGATCCCAAACTTTCCTTGACCTCATTTCTTTCTTTTCACTCCCCTTCTATGCATGGTTAGGTTCTTAAGTTATTTTTGTATCCTTGCTTCTACCAAGCAAGACAGGGAACACACCAAATGATTCAACCTCTGATGCGAGGCTCTCCGCCTCCTCTACCCCACAGGTGTGTCTCCATTCACCATATTAATCATTCCTATTGTATTAGTTCTTTTCAAAGAACTAAAAGTATCTGCAGTAATCTCAAAATAAAATCCAAGATATTTTATGAAACAAGAAAGTTGGGATTTCAGACTACTAACATCCAGGTACAGAAACGCACACAGAAACGGCTATTTTTATATTCTTAGAAAAATGGTATCTACGTAGTTATGCAATTCAGTAATGTGTAATAGTTGGACACTTCCTTTAATAATATGTTAGAGATATTCCTTTTTCATATGAAATTGATTGTCATTCTTAGGAACAAAGGGAAACTACTAGTTAACAGGAATCGAGAATTTGACTCAAGAAATTTTACAATTTCTATTTTTCATACAAATAGTAAAGCAACGCTGAATTTATTTCTACAAAATAATTTGCTTTAGTAAGCATTGCTGCATTTTGTACAGCCTAGTAACAGTGTCTCCTAACTGAAAATGTATTTTAATAACTAAATAAAAATTTGCCCAGTATAGCCAAAACAATGATTGCAATTTTCTAAAGTGGAAGTCAAGAATTCATAACAGATTATCATGCTTCCTTGAGGTGCTATTTAAACAACATTTTGTCTTAATTATATGCACATGAAACCATGGTGTTGTACTTATGTCCCACAACCCATGTCATTTTAGAGGTATTGGTATTTGCTCATGCTTATCCTACAACCTGAATAAGTTTTCTCCAACTATAGAAACAACAATAATTCCAAAACTCTGCATACTTACGCTGTCACCCTCAGTAAAGAAGGAAAGAACCATTAACAGACACACACACACACACACACACGGATAGCAGTATTTACAGAGACAGGCCTTACTATGTATCAGTCACTATACTACATGTGATTATAATGGTCATTTCCTTAATTACCACAAGACTCCATGATTTATTTTCCTACTTGACATAAGAAGAAATTGAGTGTCGAACAGGTTTAGTGCGTTGCTCAAAACTACACAGCCAATTCACAGAGGACTACCATTTATCACACGTGTCCTGTCCAATTCCAAACCCTGCAGTTTTTCCGCACTTCACAGTATTGGTTCTAAAGCCCCATTCTCATACTCTGAAAAAAAGAGGATGCTTTTGTCTGCTGTATTGTAAGGGGAATTCAAACAACTGGCTCTTGAACTCCCACAATGTAGTGTAAGTACTTGTAAAATAATGTTAAAATAAACTATAACACTGTGCTTCACGAGTAAGAGAAAGCAACTTACTCCTCTAGTAGATTTTTTTTTTTTGGTACCAGGAATCAAACTCACGACCTTGCACTTGCCAGGCAGGTGCTTGTGCTGCTGAGCTAAACCCCCAGACCCATCTAGTAGACTTTGACCTCGTAGCTAGGTTGGCCAACTGCTTTGAGCGTTACTGTCATAGTTTAGCCATGAAAATTCTATTCCTCAGAAAGCTACACAGTCTGGCAGCAACTGGAAAAGTTGATCATTCTAACTTCACCCGCACAGTGGAAAGATTTTGAAATGTCTTTCATATTCATAACTCAATTAATGAATTATACACAGAGGAAGGACTTGAACATCAACATTTGCAAAAGGTTGTTAGAGCTATGAAACACTGTTCTAAAACACTGGTTATTTCTGGACCAATATGTTTTTGTCATCAGATATTGGTTAGAAATGGAAATGTACTAACTGAGACCTACTAAATCAGAAATTCTGGGTGTGGGATCCATCAATGTATGTTGCAACAAGCCTTTTGAGTAACTCTGATACACATTCATTTTTGATACCACTGTAAAGAAATGACAGAATTACACCAGCCTCCTAACAGTGTCTCAAGTGCAATATTCTATAGACACTGCTGTGGTTAGTCTGTGGTCATGCTGTAGTTTTCCTTTACCTTCTGCAAGCTATGTGAGTCTACCTTTTGTCCTCTGTCGTTTGTTCCATTTTTAAGGAAATTTTTCTATTGGAGATATTTGTCTCCAATTTTTTATGCTTTCGATTTGGTTTTGTTTCTTGACATTCTGGTACACATATTAAGCTTGACCAACTTAGAGTTTGAATTAAACAAGTAGTCCAGGGTATGTGTTAGAATCAAACTGATGATATTCAATCTAGGCAAGACACTTGAGTTTGGACTGCATTTAGTTTTATTAGCAGCCGCCACATCCTCTAGGAAACTTTCCTTTCTACCGGGCTCAGCAACATTTTCTTCTTTGGAGAATGAAAAACTAAGATTATGGTGAAATACCCAGCAGGCTTCTATTTTCTGAATTCATGTCATCTTGAATGAGGGACAACTCTAGATATTCAAAGGTGCAGCTCAAGATGCAACAAATTCAGAAAACACCACTGGGCTTCAATGCGGGGACCATAGGAGGATGACACAAGCACAGGGCCCTGAATGGGTGGGTGTTACTGGGGCATCACTGTTCTCATCTGTGAACTTGTTAGAAATGGGTACTCCTGGTAGACTATTTGCATCACATGCACCAGAGCAGAAACTCTAGGGATGGAGGTGAGGGGCAGTAATTCATATGTTCATAGACATTTTTGATTCTAAAATCTAATAAAATTGAAGGACAAGTAATTTAGATATTGGGCCTTTGTGTATATAGATGTGTGTGTGTGTGTGTGTGTGTGTGTGTGTGTGTGTATGTTCCAGGTACCCTTAAAATAAAGATTCTGCTTAAGAAAATTCTACACTATAGTATAGAAGACAGATATATCTGTAACCAATTGCATTTCAGAAAAAAATGAACAAATTCTTAAATGACGTTGCATGCACAGTCTCAATCCAGACCAAGATATTAAAGGAATGCTGCTAAAAGAATGTGGCATTATGGTCAAATCCTGAAAGCTCATTACAAGTCTGAGGATGAAAACAGAAAAGTAATCTGACTTACCACTCTTTAAATAATCATATATGAGGAGAAAGGTAGGCCTGGCTACCATATTGTACAGCACAGCTTTAGAAATGAGCATAATGTTGGGTGGTCCTGGACACCACTTCAACCCCCCTTTCTTTCACAACTAACACAGCCTGAAGACTTTTCTAAAATCCTGCAATCACAAAAGGTCAGGTGAGAAGGACATTCTTGGGATTCTTACTTTATTTTCAACACTTGAAGAAAATTTCTTACGTGGATCTAACTCTTTAAATTTTTCAAATGTCAGAATGGCTTGGTACAGCACATTCTGAGAAATAATTTAATTTTGATTCAGTATGAGATGTGAAGTTCAGGGTGGCAGTATGATGTAAAGAGGATTGTGCTTTTAGCCTCTGAGATCAGGATTGCAGGTTATTTCTCTAGTTTTCCCTTAATGAGCTAGACCGTCCTTTACCAGGTACTCCATCTTACTATATCTTGTGTGTTTAACTATCCATATTATACTAAAGACAAAGGAGAGAAATAACATAGGCAAGACATTCTCTTTAGAGAGTAACATTTTACTCCATAAGATTCTCTTCGTTGAAATTGTGAGTTCTTTTTTTAACTAATTGGTAATCAGTCTAGAGATCTGTGTTGTTGTTTATCTCTGTAACACTGGTGTAATTTTTGTATGGAGTTTCTCCTCTTAGCAGAAAAATTGCATGGTCAGAAGTATCCTCTCACAGATCTGTTGTCCTTGTGAGTTGAAGGAGTTTCCTTGATCTAGTTATACAAGGATCTTGTAGGTCATGAAATCTCACAGAGATTCAACTTTTAGGTGCTTCTTTCTTTCTTTATTATTTTTTATTTTAAAATATTTTTGTAGTATATGTACTGCTGAAGTGAGCACTAGGTGGTCGTACTTTTATACTTTATGAAAACGTTGGTGAACTATTTTAATAAGTACATAGGACTTAGAAAATATGTGTTCTCTGTGAGTCTAGTATCTAAAGTATTTTCCCCGAAATTATTCTCCAGTTTATTTGAAAGACATGTGATATACAGTATTCAGAGAGATGAAATTACATGGAAGATCTAGAGCTGAAAGATTTCTGGGTCTGACTTCAAGTAAATTGCATATTCCTACATGTATACTAATCCCTAAGGGTATAATCTCATTGAATTTAGTTCCTGAATCTTTATAAGTAGAACTTGTTTGGTCCTGCTTTAACAAATATTCACAGTAAAATTCTCTTTTCTGTCCTCTTTTCTTTCTCCATATCCATGCATCTCATGTTCTCTTTGTAGACACCTACAGCAGAATTACATCAGAATAAAGCATTCTTTCTTGTCACTCACCCCTAACTAGGAAGCATATTTTTGTTCAGGTAACTATACTCAATCATGAATATCAAAGGTAGTCTTGAAAGTGGAAATTGATCCTTGTCAGTGAAAGCATGGAGAGAAAGTTCTACTGAATTGGTTTTGGTTTCTTGACAGGCCTAAATTTCCTTTACACCATCTGGGTTTCAATATATTTCACATTAACCTTGAGTTCATGTTATGAATGTACTTCTTGGTGGTTGTCTATTAGCAGATAGCCAAGTAATATTCTAGGACACATACTAAAGGAGAGGTATCTTGGTAGGTGCATTTCATAAATATGATCAAGGAATTGGGTTTAGTAAAATGAGAAAGATAAAAGGTGTAAGCGTCATTATGGTACCTTGAAACCAGTAGAGAGTTGTAATGAGACAGAGATTAACTGGGAAACCATGCATAATTTCCTCTACTATGAAACTGAGTTGAAAGAAATGAATGTAGTCCTGCTATATTTGGAAAGTGAGAATCACTTTGTAAACATTATGTCATGTAAGCTTCACAAAACTCTTATAAGTACCATGATAAGTACCATTCCTCTTCATTGCAAGAAGGAGAAAATTTAAGCTTATATCAAAATAAATTTTATCTACAAAGTGTATATATGTGTATGTGTTGAGTTCATCACACGTAAATTAGAGAAGTATTTATCAAAATCAAGGTATAGAACTAGTCCAAAAACACAAAGAAATGTCTTCAAATTACATTTTATTTTTCAGAGAAAAAAATGTATTGACGGAAATCTAACTCTAAAAATAATAGTAATAATAACGACTGAGTGAAGTAAAGTTTTTACCCATATAGATCTATTTTCTTAAAAATTTTTGTTTGTGCTACATAATGTATAGATTCATTGTGGGAAATTGCTACATATACATATCACATCTTGATCCTTTGTACTTCTCCTTCCCTTCCCAAGCCTCCTGTATCCCCCATTCTCAGATCACTAAGTCTCACAAAGCCTAACCCCCAATTTCCTATCACCTATCTTTTATTTTTCTCTTTAAATTAGTTATAAGCAACTACTAGATTGTTTTCCATCCCTATAACCTTATCATTGTAAAGATACTTGTCTTGGTTACTTTTTTCTCATTGCTGAGACAAAACACCTGATGTCCAAAATTAGGAAAGGAAAGGTTTATATCGTACAGTTCTTGGAGGTTTCATTCCATATTCAGCTGGCTGCAAGGCAGGGTGGTGCAGCGGGGCAGCCATTCATGGTGGCTGCAAAGCAGCAAGGTCTGAACCAAGAGAGGGAAGACACACCTTCCTCTCACCCTTACACTGTATGTGGACTCCACCTCTGGGCAGATGCAGCACTCACATGGCCAATCCCAGTGCTAGACAACAAACCAATCACAAATGCCAGACTCAATCTCATCCGTACCATGATTACAAGTCTGCTTGGTGGGGCCATAGAAACATAACCATAACAATACTAAATGAATGAAATTATAGTATTGTAATGTGTGACACTAGCACTTTTCACTCAGCATAATAATATTGGCCTACAGAAAAAAATTTACTAACAGTAACAACTATGCCACCTTGAGAATAGCAGCTAAATCAGCAATCATAATAGCATCAAAGACAGTGGATATTGACATACTACAAGAACTGATAACACATCAGTATTAATCATAGAAAAGGGATCTATAATTATAGTATAATCTCTGGGTCAAGCCAAATATATTGGTACCTCAGTTCACAAACTTCTTTCTTTTTTTTTTTTATTCTATCGGTACTGGGGATCAAACTCACAACTTCGTGCCTGCCAAGCAGGTGTTTAAGCCACTGAGCCAAACTCCCAGCTCTATTTTTTTTGAGGCAGGGTCATGCTATGTAGTTCAGGCCAGCCTTGCTCATGTGGTAGCCCAAGCCAGCCTCAAACTCACAACGCTTCACCTACCTCAGCCTCTGGAGTACTGGGATTAAAGGTGTGCGCCACCATGCCCGGCTCAAAAATTTCTTTCTTTCCCCAATTTTGGTTGCAAACCAAATTGAACATGAACCAAATCAAATTGCTCGATAAAGTCTGTGGTGAACCTAATGTTGAATTTGATTATTTTCACCCAATTTGGTTTGCAACCAGAGTTATAGAAAGAACTAAGTTTGGAAACAAGGTGTCACAGTATTGTCATATAGTATATATCTACTAAATGTGATATATATACTGAATGTGAACTATTACCAATAAATAAATAAATAAATAAATAAATGTGAACTATACCCTCACTAACAAGAAAAAAGTATTCAACAAAAATAGCATAGAGCTAACTGCTTAAAGTCAGTAAAGCTTAATGTTTGTGCTAGTGAAGAGACAGGGCATGGGGAACAGGAGAATGAAAGAAGAAAAATTTAAGAATATAAGCAGTGAATGTTGAGAAGGAGAAATGAGTGAGATAAAGTATTGAGAAATAAAAGAAAATTAATAGAATAGATAAAAGTAACAAAAAGAACAAACAAGAAAAAGAAGAAAAATGCAAAAGGGGAGAAAAAGAAAATAAGAATAAAAAAGAAAAATGGAAATGGAAAAAAAAATGAAAATAGAGAGAAAAACAGAGAAAAAAAAGAAAGCCTCGAAATTCCCCCAAAAAAATGAGAGAGGAAAAAATAAAATAAAATAAAAAATCTAAAAAATAATCAATCATGACATCTTTTTCTCTGTAATTTTGAATAAATGATTTCTTTCTAGAATCTTCAGTTATGGAATCCAGAAAATCATTGCTTTCTCTGCTTAGCTTTAGGGCCTATGTTTGTGAGCTGTCCTCCTGTTCCAGAGGACCCTCTGTCCATTCATCCGAGTCTGTGACCAAAGCAAAGTGTGTCCTTTCTTTAATTGGTACATGGGAAGAGCAATGAGACTTCTGATCTGTCCAGGATCTAGGTAGCAGAACAAGGTTTCAAGCAAATTGCTTTACTTAATGCCAACACTGAGACTCAGCTGCTTTTGAAAGCTACACATGTGCGGACTTGGTTTTCATCATGGAGGATGGGGCCCCAAGTCCTTTCCAGGTGAGTTTAAACTTCTCAGGTGTTCTATGTCCAGCCCCACACCCTCTTTGCAACTGTTTTCCATGACTTTTTCCTCCCTGTCACTGTCGGAGAGTAACACTGGCAATCCTGAAGTAAAGTTTTTCTGAAGCTCAGTCTTAAATTATCAACCTTTTTCCAACATGGCAACTGATTATACACCCTCTGGCAATGTAGTAGTTGCTGCGCTGGATTCTTCTCCAACTTATAACTGATTTGTGGAATGAGTCACTTTTTTTCAAGTTTACAATATCTGTTGGCTTTTTTTTATGGCTGGAGCTACCATATTGGTCTGTTGTTTCTCTCTTGATCGCCCAACCCTGGAGGCTTCCATTGTGTCTGTAAGGACCAGTTCCCCTCCTCAGGAGCTAGGGTGAGCTTCCAGACTGTCTTGTTCTTTTCTCTACATTGTGATCTGTTTCTCAACTTAACCATGACTTCTGCTTTTCCTGCCAGTTCTCTCCCCAGTCCTGGAATAATGTAGGGTTTGTTTGTTTGTTTATTTGTTTGTTGTACCAGGAATAGAACTCAGGACCTTGAGCTTGTCAGGCAGGCACTGTGATGCTGTGCTATATCCCTGGCCCCTAAGTCTTGGAGATACACTATTTTTTTAGTTTGCCAAGTTGTCATTTCCCAAGTGTCTGGATTCTGGGACCCAGAGATGCTCTATTTTACTGCTGATCACTACTTCATTCCCTTTCTCAACATTTTATATTGCCCTAATTAGTTAAGTATTTCTGATATTTGATAGATGTGTTGTGATATATCATTGTGGTTTTAACTTACAATTCCCCAATAGAGAATTATGTGCATATATTCATATACTTAACAATTTTATTGATGTATTCTGTTCAGTGAAGTACCACTTCATGTCTTTTGCCCATTTTTCTAATTTGATTGCTCATTTTCTTATTTTTTAATTTGCAATGTTTTAAAATATATATTTTAGAAAGAAACCCATTGTTAGATATGTAGTTTGCAAATATTCTCCCTCAGTCTGTTACTTTTTCTCTCAATCTTCTCAACTGGGTCCATTGCAGAGCAATTTTAAAATAAAGACTCTTGTGCCATTTTTATATGATGGGCTATACCTTTGTTGCCAAAGTTAAGTCATTATTTAAACTCTAGATTTGATGTGAAAGGTGTGGTCCAACATATAAAAATGGCACAAATCTTTATTTAAAAATTACTTCATAAAGGAACCAGTTAAAGCATCATGCAACAGTTTTGCAGCTTTATGTTTCACATTTAAATTAATAATCTATATTAAATTAATTTTTTATAAATTATTGGTTAGAAGTTAATCTCTTTACCTATGAATTTCCTGCTATAGGAGCTTTGAAAATGCTTCATAGCTGCATTTGTTTTAAATAAAGTAAAAATTACAGAAGCAATTGTTGAATATGAGCCAGATAAGTATGGCTGAAAGGAAAAGTTTATTTAAAAAATAACATAGTCACAACAAGTTTTGGCTTGTTAACAGTAGCTGATCTTGGAGCTTTTTCTGCCAACACAATGAAGATTAAGTTTTAACATTAACTTTAGAGGAGATATAGAAATTGAAGCAATAAAATTATGCAATTAGAAACAACAAAAATGATACACTGAAAATAATGAAAGAAATGGAACAGCATTAAGAAACATAAGGAAAGTGCCAGGGAAATAAAAGAATAACAGAGAAAAAAATGAAAGAATATGAAAGAATAAGAAAGAAATGAAGGAATAGCAGAGAAATGTACATAGGGAATAGAAGAAATATATACCAAGTATGGTTTAGTTTTCTTCTGTATAACACATCTCCTCAAATCATAGTTACGATATAGTTTCTATAACAACAATGAATATTCATTTTCTTTAGTTTGTGTATGCTGAATTCAGTAGGAAGTCAGTAGTTACAGTTCAAATTTTCTAAGGAGTTTCCAGCAAAGAGAGCATTTGGGTCTTTCATGGTTACAATCGGAGGGCTTGAAAGGTGATGGACTATCCAGTTCCAAAGGCGCTCAGTCACACAGATGAAAAAATAATGCTATTGGTTGAAGAACTCAGTTCTTCGCTAGGTGGTCTCTCTGTGGGTTATTTCATTGACCTCAAAATACATTGGCTATGCCTTCCAGAGTGAGTGATCCAAAGAAAGTCTAATCCAAAGGGTCAATTCCATTAATGATCTTGTCTTGGAAGTTATTTGCAATAGCTTCTATGAAATTTTATTTATTAAAAGTGAAAGATGAAGTCCATCCCGTAATTACTAGAAACAAAATTAGGTAGATTCAATCTTTGGAAAATGTGACAAATAATTTGAAAACATATTAAAATCACAATAGGTAAAATTTGGATTATTGTGAAAGGTAATTATAAACATAAAATGAAAAATTATAATTATAATTTTCTAGAAAATAAAATAAATTTGAATCTGTACATTAAAAGGCATACTAAACTCAGTAAAAGTGAAACAGAAGAATTGACATCTTACTATATCATTCATAATTTCATGAATTCTAATCATCTTTGAGTAATAAGTATACATTCAACTTACTAATGAGGGAAAAATCATGCTGATCTCAGTTATTATTTTTATAAAGCTCGTCATTTTTAGTGGAAATAGAATAATCCCGGGGAAAGTAAAATAAGTGTAATTTTTTTATTATCAGACAATTTATATTTAAAGATTAAACTAGCAGAAAAGATAGCTTTGAACACAAAACAGTTGAAGAATATGGATAACCTAAATTCTGCTTGAAGAAATTGGTTAAAAATAACTTCTGGACAATAAGGGGAGTAGTGGTCATTGGCTATATTAAGTTGCAGGGAATGGTTTGAAAAGGGACTGCATTTATTTTAAAAAATATGATTGACACATATGTAATAGGCAGTATTGAGACAAAATATCTGACAACCATAATTTAAAGAAGTAGAGATTGAATTTAGTTTGGTTCATAGTTTCAGGAGACTCAGTCCATGGTTGACTGATTCCAAGGTAAAAATAGAAGGGTAGAAGGTAGAAGAAGGTGGTAGAATAAGCCTGCTCAGGTCATGACCACTGAGAAGCAGAGAAGGGGAGTAAGTGGATTTGGCCAGATATAGTACCTAAAGACACACTGCTATCTATGATCCACAAAGACATATACAAAGTATGCTTTACTAATTCCCATAGGTATTTCTTAATCCTGTTGAGTTGACGTGTCATGATTAAAGATTCGACATATGGAACAAAAGTTAGTAAGATAAGTAGAGAAGTGATGGAGATTCAGTAAGACAGTTTCTGCATCATCATTTTAAAAAATTAAAGGGGTTACATGTATTTTAGTAAAATAGCAAAAAGTTAAAATACATTAAAAGTTATCAAAACACTGTAAAACTGTATAGTTAAATAAAACAATTGGAATGAAAAAATGGAAAGAAAATGAAACTATCAGTTTTGATGCGGTTTATATAAATTTAACATGAAAATTAAAAGAGAAATAATAGACACTGTCTAAAACAATAAAGATAATAAAAAGAAATATGTATTACACATTTAGAGATAACCACTAGAATAAATTAGCACAAAATATATATATATAATGCCAAAATAAATAAGATACAGCGTAAAGTGTTTTAAATATCGCAAAATATAAAATAAAAGATCAGTACGATGATAGGAAATTTGATCAACATATTTGTCTTGTCAATAAATATAAATATACACCAACCTCATCTGTTCACTAAAAAATACATCTAGAATATAGAATGGATCACAAACTAAAAATCTATTTATTATGTACCAGGGACTTGCATAAAATGAATAATTTATCTTTGAAAATACAAGACAAAGGCTAAACAGGAAAATGCAAAAAAAAAAAAAAAGAAGAAGAAAAAGAAAGGAGAGATAAAAAAAGGTAATCGAAGACCAAAGTTTTATTAAAAAAAAAAACAGATTAAATATAGGACAAAAAATTGTTATAGTCATAAATTATGGGTGTTTTCTATTTACCTAGAAAACAAAATAAATATAATGAAAGTTAGTTATCTACTAAAATATTACATAAAATATATTAAAATTGCTAGAAATACAGGCCAGAAAGTGAATTTGAAATCAAAGCTTTAACTTATCTCTCAGTCAATAAAATATCAAGTGGGCAGTAAGAAACTGTAACAATATAATTAATGATACATTATATATATAGAGAGAGACATATATACTTTATAATAAGAAACCGTAATGTGTTGTCAGTTTTGCAGGCATCATTCACAAATTATATTGTATATTAATACAAAGCAATAAATCTTAGAAAAACAAACATTCAAATATAATGTAGCAAACATCTTCTATTTGTAGTTTATTTCTTTAAAAAACTTTTAGAAACTTTTGAGTCAAAGCTAAAAACACAAAAATTGCAACATATCTTATGTCCAATTATATTGAAAAAACTATATAACAAACATGGAAAAATACAGTTACAGAATATTCAAAGGAAAATACATAGTTTTAAGTATCAATAAAAGGAGTTAAGTGGCTTTCCAGTTTCTGATCTAGCATGAATGGAGCCTGGGAAGCATCACTGCTGTATTCAAACAATGAAAGACTGAACAGTCCAAAACTTATATCCCTTTTTAAACCCATCAAGTAATCAAGACTACAGAGCCAAGTGCTTCCCCTCTAATTTGGAAAAACAGAGAGGTGTATTCACAGAGTCACACTTTTCCAGAGCATAAGCTCATGAATAAAACTTTGACTTAGGAATCAGTACCAAGACATGGAATCTTCAACTGCAACTGCTAAATTAACAGTGGTTCAGTATGGAAAATTCTGAGAGTTAAACATTCTAGAGGGAGTTTGTCCCCCCCTCCCCGCCTTTTGTCTTTGGGATCACTACCAGATTCTCACAATGAACGCGGGGATAAAATCTCCCCTTGTTTTTGGCTAAGGAAGGAGAAATGTAGTACTTCTGAAATACACCCAGAACATTCTCGTTTTTAAAAATTCACACTAATTAAGTTTGTTGGTACAATTTAGATATACATAATGATCACATTCATCATAGGGAATTTGCATCTGTACATGATATAACTTGATTCTTTTTTCCCATTTCCCTCTGCTCCCTTTAAGCCCTCTTGCTCTCCTTATTTACAAAAGCTTTGTTTCCATTTTTCTTCTTTTCTCTTTTTTCTTTTCCCTTTCTTCCCTTCCCATTTGAATATTTTGACTGATAAATGGATAAATGTACGTGTTTTTTTTGCTTATTTGTTTTATTTTACATAGCACAGTACTACTGGCCACTTTTGGGTAGATAGATGCACCTTGAGAAGATACTCTTAACTGAAATAAATTGGAAACACCTGTAAATATCACATTGTTTCTCTGATGTGAGAAACCGAAACTATAAATAAGCACCAAAATTTTTAACAGAGCATTCTCTTCTTAACAAGGCCAGCCATGAAGGGAAGCTATCTTTCCAACAACTAAGTAATTGAAATTCCACCAATACCTGATTTCATGCAGTAGGAAAATTCCCTAACTCCAGCAAGCTCTGGCTTTCACATGAGGAAAGAGAATGGCAAACTCAAGTCTTCCCCAGCCTCCCTGTTTCACTGAAGAGATTGGGTTCTCCTGATATGCACAACCCAGAGCCATGGGCCTTGAAAGAGACTGAAACTTGATGGGATTGTAAGAGGCATCCTCTCCCACAGCCTACTGCAGCATCAGGCTGGCTGTAGAACAGTAACAGGAGAATACAGCTGAGAAAAGTGCTTGTCTCCGACCTTATTTAAGAAGTCTCTAGGGAAACACAGCAAAAACAGTGGAAGTCAAAACAAGGTCAGAAAAGGATAGTTTAGCCTTTGACAAATACAGCTAAAGGTAACAGCAAACACAACTTAAACCCTGGTCAGATAAACATAAATTCTCATTCTAAAATTTATTTACCTCAATTCCTTTTGGCCAATACATCATGCCTGCCTTTCAAAAGAATTGCAAGAACTACTAAATCACGAAATACACAGTTTGAAGGGGCAGATCTAGCTTGAAAAACAGACACAGACAGGGCAAAATGAAAAAAATTTGCAGACCAGGAATGTAAAACAATTGTGATGGATATGCTGAGCAGTATAATGGAAAAAAAGTAGATAACATCTAAGAACAGATGGGTAATGTAAGCAGAGATTCAAACTATAAGAGAGGATGAAAAGAAAATGTTAGAAATTAAAAAAAAGAACAACTTTAAGAGAAATGAAGAGTACTTTTCATGGGCACATTAAGACTGAACATGACCAAGGAAAGAGTTGCGAACTTTCAAACAATGTCAATATAAGCTTCAAAAACAGATAACAGAATGAAAAAGATGCGGTATGCTATCCAAGAAGGGTGAGATATTTACAAAAGACATACCATAAATGTAAAGTGAGGCTGGAGAAATTAAAAAAAGAATAGAATGCAAGACTTTATACAAAAATGGAAAAAACAGAAACAATAATTAAATACAAGACTAGCTATCTTGAAAAAGGTAGGCAAACAAAAAATTTAATAAATAGTGTGTAAATATATAAAATAATTAGGAAAAACATAATATGCAAAAAATCAAAAGAATCATTTGACTGCTTCTCTAAATCCAATGCAAATAAAGGTGAACATAAATTTAAAGCCAATATCCCAAGTGCTAGAAAATCTAAACATAGCATGTGTAGTGGAAGTATAAAACTGTCAAATAACAAATCTCACAAAACTTCATGAAGGCCAGATGGTTTCACAGGTGATTGCTATTAAACATTTAAGGAACAGATGACTATAGTCCTATGTACCTTGTACAAGTGCCTAGAAAATGAAGAAATCTTTCAACCAGTTTTTAGGAATTTTCTTTTACCATCATAGCAACAACCATGAAACCTAGCAAGTATTGCACAAAAAGAAAAATATAGATCAATGAGTTTTCAACACACATGCAAAAAGTAGAATTAACTATTAGAAATTGAATCAAGAAAAACTGTAATACTCAGATTAAGTTCATTAACAAAATCAACACAAATCATAATAGCTAAATTTTTGAAGCTTCTATCAACAAATGAATGTGGTATTTGCAAACAATGGAGTACTACTCTGCCATAAAGAAGGATACACTTAAGTCATTTTTAGGAAAATGAAAGCACCTCAAGATCATAATGTTGGCCCCCGCCCCCCCACCAGAGTGCAGAGCGCACGGCAGCTCCATTCTTCAGCCGCGCGGCTCGGCTGGAGCCTGTGACATCCCACAGCTCCTGTGCAGACCGCGCCGCCCAGCAGGGTTGCTCCTGCCACTGTAGGCCTAGGAC